>PVIH01029103.1:0-14199 GCA_004025045.1 Sigmodon hispidus | reverse complement strand
CAGACACACACACACACACACACACACACACACACACACACACACGTCACTCTTCCTCCATCTAAGACAAAGACAAAGTAGCCATGTTTTTGAGAACAAAAATGAACAGCCATGTGGGTTTTTTTTTTTTTTTCTTCATAGTATTCTTCGGCAAAAAGCCACCGAACTTTTTTTTTTTTTAAATTGTTTCCAAGGATGAAAGTGACTTTGCCAAGCACAGTGGCTTCAAAACAGGCCTCAAAAATACTAATAGAAAGACAGATGGTTCTACTAAGAGCTTGGCTGCCAAAAAGAAAAAAAATCATAAAAAAAGAAAGAAAGAGTGATGCTATTGAAGCTGGCTACAAAGTTATCTGGTGCCTACAAACACTTCTGTCCTGTAGTGACCGCTAGCTTGCCTGTAGGGCTAAAGCAGACAGATCCAGGCTTTGCCTACATCCTGTCCTCCCGTGTCCACCTCTCGGCAAAGCTATCTGTACAGAGCCCCGGAAGCAGTGTGAGCATGCGCTCTACTCTGTTCGGTGTGAGTGAAATTATTACTTTGAAGAACTCCTGTTTAGTAAAGTGATTCGCCAGGAAAGCTGCTGTGTTTTTTGACTCTGCCTGTCATTTCTTATTTTTAATTCTCATTTCCCTGTTTTTCCTCACCCCCATTCCCAAAAGGCCCTTGGGCTCTATGAGTTCACATGATACAAACGCTATGAATGAAGAGGACCAGAAGTAGCAGTAAGGAGTGGGAGAGCAATTGGCATTCCAGGATAGAGCAATAACCTAGGCAAAACTGCAAATTTCTTCCCAAACTAGAGCTATGATAATACCTATATTTTGTATCATTCTAGACAACTATCACTATGCTTCAGGCAGATGGTCATGAGATCTAAAAGAAACTGAAATATTCTATGGTCATTGACTCCTCCTATCAATGGCTCATTTTTTGAGTTTATTATTACTTTACAAGGGTGTGTTTATTGTTGCTATTGTTACTAAAGTATGGCCACCTTCAGATGGTGAAAAACCAACACCTCTGACACAGGGAACTTCCTCCTCAGAGTCCCAGAGTTTTGACTGAAATATTATTACCTAATGGTAATTTCTATTTTCTAAACTGAATTGCTACATTCTTGTAAAGCCACACTTTGATATGCATTAAATTCATGTTAAATTTCAGCCAAGATGAAGCAACACATGATAACACAAAATATATTGTCAACTCAGGGCTGATGTCAGGAATATCTCCATTTTCAATCTACATTTTTCAAAACAAAAATTTGCATACATATCCCTCAATAGAACTAGAACCTTTTTGTCTCTTGAGTTTGAGGGGTTTTTTTTTTTTGTTTTTGTTGTTGTTTTGAGACAGGTCGACCTGGAAATAACTATGTAGTCCCTAGCTAGTTTTGAACTCATGGTCAGTCCTCTCAGCTCTGCCCCCCAGACACTAGGCAGAAACTACCATGTCCATCTAGAACCCCATTCTTTCATTCAGATAAAACTTGTTTTCTTCAAATGTGTGTGTCCACTCTGTTGACTCTCATGGTTGTTGGAGAAAAGCATGTGTTTCATAAGACTAGGCACAACTAGCCACATGAACCAACTCTGGCTTTGCCAACCAACACTCACATTATTTTACACCACATCTTGTTATCCAAACCCATGGCCATGAAGGTGAAAGTAAACAAAATTCAGAGTCAATATGAGAAAGGTCACTTATCTATTTTTTATAATTCTATTATGAGAAATTTATATAAAAGTTAGATAGTACTCAATTCTGATTCATAGTGTTCTCACTATGACTGTCAGTAGATTGTTAATAATTTTATTTGATAGTAACATCAAGTAAATATAAGTTATTTTAAAGGTTATAGGTAAAAGTTACCTGTGAAGGGAAGAGTGACTTACAGTTTCAGCTAACAAGGATAGGAAGTTTTTTGAGTGATGGTTGTCAAACATAGAATGAAAACTACTGAAATGTGTCAGTTAAAGTATATTTTTTCTTAAAACTATCTTGATTTAAAAATAAAAACAGAATATATCTTACAAAAATATGGACCTTTACTGAAGCAGTGTTGATCATGGCTTAAAAGTCATGCTTCCTTTGTAAGATCATGTAAGATCAGAAAAGCTTTCAGATGTATCAAGCCATTTATTCATTTTTCAACCTCCTGGAAATTATTATGGCAGGTGTCACTATTTCTTATTTTACTAATAAAGAAAACAAATAGTTTTGGACTTACACATGACTATATAGTTGACTATAAATTCTTTGATTCTACCTCATAAGTGCTATTACCAAAACAACAATTTTCTGGAATAAAAATTCTAATTTACATACAAGAAGACTATGACAAAATTAATTTTCACACATTTTTATTGTCTAATGAGATCACATTTATATGAGAGCACATTTAAATATTCTCTATTATTTTGTGTGTGAATTAAGGGTAGCACTTTGAAGAGGATTTAAATATTTGATTTTGCATTACATTTTGTTTTACTTTTTTTTATAAAAAGTATTTTCCATCTTTTTTATATATGTATTTATTATCTATCAGTAAATTAAACAGAAAAATGAGGTAGCATAGACCATACCAGATATTTAATACAGAAATTATTCCTCTGTGCTAAATGGTTGGCAGATCCTTCAAAGCTCTTAGACTGTTAGCCATTATTGCTTTCTTTGTTAGATACTAGGAAAGAAAGTCCCTGATACTTTAGTAAAGAATTATTAGAAATAAAAATGTAAGATTTTCATTCTAATTCCATAATTTTCAATAAAAGCATCCTTTATTACTCTTAGTTCAAAATTGTCTGAAACCTCCAGCATCATTTTGTCTCATATTATCTCTTAAAGATCCTTACTTCACTAGTACACGAATGTTCAATTATTCTTACTTTTATTCCCTGATTATGTTGATTATATTTCTCACTAGACTTACTTTTATTTTCCAGCCAGAGGACTTTTCTTTTTTTTTGTTACACCTGACTCAACTGAGAAACAAATTCAGGCATAGACATTTGGTCAACTTTTGATGAAAGAACCACAAACACACAATGAGTAGAAAAAGTACGTGTCTTTGATAAATGGTGCTGGAGAAACTAGATATATGTTTAGAAAAAAACAAACCTGAAATTGGACTTCTAACTTACACAACACAAATGTGTTAAACGCCTGAGCATAAAACCTGAGATCATAAACCAGTATATAGAGAATGTCTTAGCATAGCCCTTGCAATGACGTCATAAAAACTCAGACAAATAATGATAAAGTGGCTAGAGGAAAGCATCTATGGGGAAAATGGAAGTCAAAAAAGTAGAGCCACAACCTGTCTGTGCTGAGGAATTATTGGGGTCTATACCCAAAATACATATGAAGCTGACACAGCTCAGTAGCCAGAGCAAAACAAAGTGGGCAAACGACAAGAAAGTGGAGAACAACAGCAACAAAGTTGTCTCAAGTCAGCATCTTCCCCAAGGAAGACTAAAGGTGGCCAACAGGGGTTTACATCTCCAGTTATCAGGAAATAACACTAAAAACACACATTGATGTAGGTCTGTTAAATAAGCAATGGCAGATATAGACAGGGCTGTGAACAAGCTGCTTTTGGATGTTGTCAGTGGAACATAAATCAACATTGTATCTCCAGAGGTCAGTAAGGTGAACAGACCTGAAAATGTCCAAGGCTTGAGGCTTATTCCCAAATGAAATCAGCACCCTATAGAGAGCTGAAGCCTTTTCTCCCCTTCTCTACCTTCCTTCCAGAGTCACTACAGCATTATTTAAAGCTGTTGGAGACATATTTATACATTGTCTGGGCATGTGTGCACCACTACATAATTTTGTATACTTTCACTATAGGTGAAATGGATTAAGAATGTTTATCCATGTTCCCACAAAAACAGCTGAACATATCTTAGGCTCAAAAGCAAGCAGCTTTTTCTTTAGAGCTCAGCTTCAGCATCACTGTTTAGAGGAAGACAGAATTCTGTCTTCTTAAATGCATTCTATTTGTTAACTCACTGTTTTCTCACATGGCACCAAACATTATAATAGCTCCTAGAAACAGCATACTGGTCAGCCAGCATGTTCCACTGTAAAGTTAAAACAGGAAATAGGGAAGGCTGGAAGGTGTAAACGTGGAATCACTGAATCAGTGAAAGACAAGGGGAAATCTCAGGTGGGACAGCAGCCCTTCACCACACTTAAGGAAACACCTCTCATGTTCTGAAACTCACTCATGGGCTTGAAATCCTTCCTCCAGATGAGCGGCATAGCTAAGCTGTCCTGGAGTCTATAGTACCTGCTCCATGACTCACAGGTCATAGACACTGCCTATCAACTCCGCTAACTATTTCCTCTACCACAGCACCCAATTTATCATAATCCACTCTGAGCATGATAGAGCTCAGGCTGCCTTTCACCTTCAGAGAGGATTCTTGATGTTTCCTCAAAGTGATGCCTTGAATCACAGAAACAACTAACGCCACCCACCTTACTCCTTTGAGCCTTCACCTGCCTCAGATAATCATGCCAGTGCCCAGGATACTAAAAGGCTTTGTGTATTTCATGATGGGGGTGGGAGGCTGAGGTTCATTAATGAGATTTCACAATATCTGCTACACCTGTCACTCAACATAAAAATACAGATCCTGAGTACATCTATGGAAAAAAATACAAATGCAAAAAATTTAAAAGTAAAAACATGGTTTCCACTCTAACTTTAGGTGCCCCAATTCCTGGATGCATACAGAATCATAGGTCACAGAATAAAGTTACCTCTACAGACAGAGTCTTGTACACATCTCTCAACTCTCCTCTGGAACTAAAAGTAAACCATTTCTTTAAATTTAAAATCTAATATATAGTTGTATCTTTAATCTCCATGCATTATTCTGATATGGGATTAAATATGATTCTGTGCTCATATATGTATTGCTAAATGCCTCTTCAGTGTGATTTCTATTTCTCTGTTAGAATATGCAAGGTTTGTGTGAATGGTCTCTGCTTAAGCATTTGTTGGTGTGTAGCATAAAGAGCTTCAGCCCTGAGAAATATTCAATTAGCAAAAAGAAGACCTGAGAGCTGAGTTCTTACAATCAAAACGCAGTTTATATTCCACAGGATTCCGCTGCATTCATTCTCACTGGGGTATAAATTAATGAGTGCCTCCTTCCAACTCTTAGGAGGTGAAGAGGCGCTTTCTCTGAGAGGATGCAGTCTGCCTTACAGTGCCTAACTGGACAGGCGCTCAGAAGGCTGCTGTCACGAGGACATCCAGCCTGTGAGCTGCTCACTAGAACATTTGTCTCCGGAAATAAAATGTGTGAAATTACCAGAAAGGCCACAGAAGATGATTTTTGAGCTGAAAATGTGAAATATTTTTGTAATTGGACAACCCATTGAATATAGTGTCATTTATATAATGAAAAGTTTTGCATCTTCTGGTTATGAAGAAATACAACACAAATACATTTGCTAGCACGGGACTTTACATTAATTGTCATACTCTATGGAAAGTGAGGCCGGTTCCACAGCTTTGTTACAGTGATGAGAGACTGTAGCACAGGACAGTATGACTTATTACATGTATCGACTATATTTAAATATGGATGGATTATACAATTTTACAGGTACTTTACTAAATGTGTAGAGGGCTTTCCTGACTAAAAATACTTTGTAGTCATCAAAATTCAGTTAATTATTCATATAGACATTTTACTGCAACACAAGAGAACACAAGCTGGTTGTGGGGACCCTAGCCACCTACCTGTCCATCAGAAGAACTTCCATGCTTGCTAATGAGTGGTTTTAGCCCTCTCAGCTAGATGCACATGGACCATTTATTCAGTCCCACTTTACAGATCATGAAATAGAGGCATGCCTACAGTCAGGCAGATAGGCAGTCAAAGAGCTAGGAGTTAGGTCCAGGCTACCTCACCACAAACAGACATGTAGCCACTATACCTCCTGGGACTGGAACCAAGGATACGATGAAAAAAAAAAATCACACCAAAATGAACTATGACTGCAACTAAAATAGACTATAGGGTAATATATCGTAAAAACAGGAAAATATTAAATATGCAATCAAAATATGCTATTGATAAAAGGTATAAAAAGTCACGTGTTTAACTATAATAAAAATAAATGAGCAAATACTATATGCTGAAAGGCAGTAATAGAAGGTTGAACATATAAGGATGCCCAGATATATGCTAAAACATACAGTTATATCATAAGGTCTAAAATGTTGGAAAGGACAGGAACAGATTGTATAAATAAATAAATAAAAAGCCCCAAACAAAAAACAAAAACCAGTTACCCTAGAAGTGCCAACCAGAAGAAATCCAAAGTATCTGTATTACATAAGTAGATCTGAATGCTAAGGTATAATTGTGACCCTCAGCAACAACTCTAAGGCTTCAGTTCAAAGACAGAATAATTCTTAGTGTCTTATTATAAACAACCAAGAAAAAATAGCCTCCCAATTTATAAGGCAAAAACTGAGAAAACTGCAAGAACTAGTCACCCCCTATTCCAAAGTACATTATAGCAGCCTTTCCATGCACAGGATCCTACAAATGTCAAACATAGAGTATAAACACCTTTCAAGACACTCAGAGCACATACGGGAAATTATCAACACACTTAAGGTAGGAAGCAAGAAGGACAGATTCAAGATCTTAGTGTAATATAAAAATCTTGCTTTTAGACTGAGGAGAAAATGGCAGGTTTTCCAAATGTAGCACTGGATTAGCTTTGAAGAGTAGCCATGCCTGAAACTCATGATCTATGCAATGTACTTTAGACGACGGCCAGTTGTTCCAGGAAGGGAGTCTGCATTTCCGTTAGAAACACAACTTTATTTCTGAAATATGATCCTTGGTTTTTCCTTTCCTTTTTTTTTCTTTTTAATGTGCCTTGCCATTGACAAGTGGGATCATTAAAATCTGTGTTTGTTCTAATTAATGTGTGGGTGGTTGGCAAGAAAGAGACATTATTTAATATTATAGAGTGGTTAGAGATTCTAAGCTGTACCATTAGAAGATGATACCATTGGGGAAAACAATCAAGAAAAATGAATTTAAAACACTGTTGTGGTTTTAAAAATATGAGCATCATGTAGGAAGTAGGAAAAACTGAAGAGAATGAGAAAGGCCCTTGCATAATTTTTTTTTCCTGAAACAGAAGAAAATGTAAAACAGCAAATCTATCCACATATTTGAAGAAAGTACATTTTTATTATGGAAATGTTATGTGAAATTTCTAAGAAAACTCAAGAAATAAAATGCACAAAATATTAATATCAAGAAATACAGAAGCTGATTTAAACTTATAAAGAAAAGATGTTGATATAAAAATAAGATCTTCAGAATTTTTAACTAAATTTTATTGGGTACCTGACTTTTTGCACTCAAAGCGCTTTTCAAATGATTCAAAATATGGCAAACTTTGGGAAAGCTACACCCACAAAATATGACTGACTACTCTTCAAAAATTACTGAGGTAGCTTGTACTAAAAATTATAAAGCAAACAATTAAGAAAGGTGGAAAAGATGAAAGGAAGTGTTCAATATTGACCATTTCTGTCTGCAGAAAGAAGAGATGCACAGCTGCTATCCTCAGTCTCTTAGACTATCTGCCATTTGCTCCGCTGTCCACATTGCCAGTGGGCCAATATGTTTCCTTGTGCAAACTTTTAAAAATACATCCATTCACATCTTTGTCTAAGGGCTGCCAACCTGGTCCCAACTGAGCCAGAAAAGAAAAATGTCAATGTGTCACTTGTCCTAAAGGGATATTTGTCTTTGGTTGACTCGCCTAGAACAAGCTAGCTGCTGGCTGCACAGCTAATCCCCATACAGGTCACCTGGATCGAAGTACCACACATGTGGGTAGCAACACACAGACCATAGCATGCTTTAGTCTGAAAGTTGTTCAGTAGAGGGATGAGATTAGCAGGGAAAACCAGCTACTATGGCATTATATGCTACAAAGAGCAACACAACCAGTATTCGGGCTTCACCAGCAACTAGTTTCCTGGCTGTTCTCAGCCATTACCCATAGTCTTCCTGCTAAGCCTGTCCCTGCCTGGACACTTGACTGGGTGGGAAGTTCTTTTCACCACATAATTTATAGAGTACAGGAGAGAGAAACAGAAAGCAAGTGAGTGAGGTGGGGGAGGGTTGGAAGGGAAGAGGGAAGGAGGGAGGGAGAAAGGAAGAGAAAGAAACTCTTAGATCAGCATAGAGTTAGATAAAAGAGTTTAAGGAAGACTGAGGATCTATAGGGTGAAGGAAAACAATAAGGGAGATGTTAGTAAAATAAATTCATGACCAAGAAGATGAGCATTATCAAAAGAGCAAGAAAATGCCTTTCCACGTCTTCCTGATTTCAGTATTACGGTGTTACACTACATGCCCAATCACTACTTTCAGCATCTTCTCTTCTAGCTAGAAACGGGTTCTCCTGTCCTCTGCATTTCTAGCTACGATAGGTATTAAACAGCAATTTACATGTGATTTGCATCTTTTTTTGTACTTGTGGTTTTGGTAAGTCTTCCAAACCTAATGACTGTTCCTTTGGCCAGCGACATAAATGCTATAATCACACAATTATTGCAGTGGGAACAGTTTAATTCAGCATTTTGTTCTCAACCTCAGAACAATTACTCAACAATTTCGGTTAACCAGGGACTAAGCTAGCTGCCTGGAGAGAAGAGGGGTGCTCACAAGCTCCATTGTCTTACATAAAGGCTGCCACTGGCTCTGCACGACCTCCCTGGTCCAGCACTGCCCACTCAGCTGCTCCTCTCTGTAGTCATGAGAACGAGATTACACACCTCCCTGAAAGGACTTTTTAATGATAATATTTTTATGCTTTTAAAGGGGAGATATTTTGGTGTGTCTGAACATACTTTAAAATATTGACTGCCATGATAGCTTGATGCAATGAATGATATATTTACAGGTGTGTGAGTTCAAAATTCTTCCTTCCAGGTACCAGATGGGAGAAGCCTCAGAACTGTCAGCATATCATCCAACACTTATATGTTATGGATTCCAGACTTGCCTGTGTCAATCTGCATTCTGTATTGTTAATTTTATAAATAAAAAATGGAGGGGATTGGCATAATCATGCTATTCGGTTCTTTTAGGTTGCGCTATCTAACAGTTTCATATGACCCAAACAGAAGCATACAAGACTGAACAAGGCCCAACCTTTGGAGGTTTTTATACCTGTATAAAAACAAAAGGACCCTGGAGCCAACGTCTTTGACTGGTTCCCATAAGCACAGGCTCACTCTGCTATCTGGAAACTGTTTTGAAATTGCTGGGTTTCCAAAGAGGCAGAGGTAAAACCCAGAGAGAAGAAGGGACCTGGATCCTCAGACATGTTCCTTTCTCCAGGCTGTGTTAGGGTTGTGTCCTGGGTTTCTTTTTTTGTATTTGACTTTTCTCTTGAAGGTAGGTAGAGGAAAAGGCAAAACAGCTTTAACATGCATGGTCCAAAGAACTGTCTCACCACACTGAAATCAAGAAGGATGATGGCAGACCTGAGAAGCCTGTCTACATATTCAAAGTAACAATTGGGTATGGTGTAGAGAATTATACTGACAAAGGCATTGTTAGATCCACATCACTCTCGCTGAAGTATGCCATCCTATAAGAACTTCAAGTGTGCTCTTTCCAAACACAATTTTGAGCTCCAATGGGCTGTCTCCAAATATATTATAAGATAGAAGAATACTAGTTAAGAATACTAATTAATTAGTCTTAGAGGCTTAGGGTTAGAGTTATTCATACTAAAACAAAAACAAAAACAAAACAAAACAAAAAACCTCTTCTAAGTATATAGCCATCTTCACCCAGGTTTCTCCCAGGAAACTCACAGAAACCATGAGTGCATGCCAGCCCAATTTAAATCTTCTGATTTACAACTGCATTGTATGATCAATATTAAATACCAAAGTGGGTGACATAGTCGGTATGGTAGAAAATGTTATACCTGGTCAATCTAGGCCTGAGCTCAGTTATCATATTATCTTATTGACTGTATATGATAATGATATAGTAGCCACTTCAACTTTGAGTGGTTGTCTTTATAGCAAAAAGCTGAGCACAACCAACTTCTACAGAAAAATCATGGAACCCATTTCCTTTTGAGCATGACATATACTTAGCATGTAGTATAAATCAATGGGTATAATTCCTAATTCCTTAATTCAGGTACTGCAGTGAGATAAAATTATACAGTGAACAGTTGTAAGGCAGAATACAGTCTATAAAAAGAGGATGCCAAAATAGTATCATGGGTTTCTTTTTGAATGAAAATAACTCAACTTAAGTGCAAAATTTATGCTAAAAAATGAGCCAAATATTAAATTCAGAATGACAAAAATTGGCTATATATTCACCATGTCTTGGTTAAGTTGGCAGAGAGCCAGTTTTCCAATATTATGACCACCCTGTAGCCCCAGTCAGTGTTTTATTTATTTATTTTTGTATTGCATAAAAATACAAGCCCAAGAAGGGAAAATGTGAAACGGATGACATATTTCAGAACAGCTTCTCCGGGAATACAAAAATATTCCCCAACTCCAAACGGAAACAAATAGAAGAGGCACCAAAACCATGCCAATTGGCGACTCTCTAATGCCATTCAAACTGGCAAATACTGGGCTCTCGAATGGATTTTAATTATTCAAAAGAAAACTAGGAAGTGGTTCAAATATCAATTGCTTTCACAGAATCCCAAGCTCTCTCTGAAGAGAAGCATATGACACCTCTTTCCTTTATCCTAGCACACGGCAGCCATTACCTGGCTTGGGTACTACTCAGAGTGGGGCAGCCGTGGATCAAGGAGTCTTTTCTCATCGTTCCTCCAGATTGCATTGTGCTCATTGAACATGATTTCCCATTGGTTCAGAATAGAAAATGTGTGTGGACACATATGTTTACTGTTGGAAAGAAATGGGGACACTGACTACAGCAGAATTCATGGGTATTTATCCTTAAGAACAGATTCCAGAAACAAATGAAAACGGCTGTTATTGACAGCCAGCTCCTATACACAGGGCTCTTCCAGAGCTGATCCTGGGTCAGATAACACTGGGGGCACTGGAAACCCAGTCTGTTACAGAGGATTGACTGTACAGTGTAAATTCTTTCTGCATTTCTTGTACTGAGTCTCACTGAGACAGCTTTCTGACATCTAAACATTTTCATATCTACTATAAATAAGCGCAAGTCATGAGAGTGTCATTTAATCTCCAAATCTGTCTGGGCCTCATGTGTGATCAGGAGGAGCTAGACTGGCATTTTAAAAGTTGAAGTTCTTCAAACTGAGGCAATGTGACTCAATAACAAAATTATTAGAGCTCTGACCCGCACACTTCTCTTACGATGCTAGTGCCGTGTTTATACATGGCTGCATGACTGTAATTACCCATGTAGTGTGCTGTGCTCAGCAGGGGAAACAGCAGATTACCTCTCAAGGGAGGAGCCACTTTTTGAGATGAACTGAAAATAAGACATTCCCAATGACCCAAGCATCCCAATTAAACTTTGAATAAGCAAGAGAGTCAGAGACTTTTAAATATAACCAAACCCCATTAAATCATAAACTTGGGGCTGAATATTGAGTCTCTTGATTGCCTTGGGTCTTTCATTCCACAGAAGTCATGGATCCTATGGTCTGTTCATGGTAACACTCAATATTAGTAACCACACAATAGAAACCTTTATATGTTTTCAATGGTCCATATCCAGTAAAACAGCCTAAACACACAGAGTAATGGGCTCAGTCTCCAATAATTCAGGAAGAATTTCACAGTTGTACTCACATATGACCATCTCTGCAATGGCTAAAATAAAGCTTTGGGGACTATTTCCTCTGAATTAATGTTATTGGGCAGTTCTGATACATGTATGCTTTTGTTATCTTAACAAAAATGTTTAAGCTTAGACTTCGATCAGTCTATGCCTGATTACGTTTCATATATAAGCCTAAGCCCTGGAATATTTGAGATAAAAGCATTGGTTCCATCTACTATAAAATATTTTTAAAATACATTTTATTTTTAAAATTTGCTCTCTGTGTATGTGTGCAACTGTGTGTTTGTAGGTGTGTGTGTGTATGTGTTTGTGTGTGAATGGACATGTGAATGTAGTGCCAAAAGATGTTGGATTCCTCAGAGCCAAGTGACTTTGAGCTGCCTGATAAGGGTGCTGGGAACTGAGCCAATGCCCTGTACAAAGTCTGTGGTGTGTGCTAGTAAGGGCTGAGCCATCTCTCCAGATTTTTTTCCATCATCTTGAAAACCTTTTAAGAATTCCCAGACCTTCTAATCCCATGATCATCCCTCTCCTGAAGATCTGGGGGCTGCAACTGTGTTGACTAACATCTGGTCTGAAAATGCCTTTGGGCTGTCAAATGTGGCCTGACATTCCTAATGCAATGATACAATGATATAAGTCCTTCCCATCACTTACATGATGCATGGTCTAATGCCAGTTGTATTCAGAAATTATTTTTCAGATATATGACATTAATGGCAAGTTTGCAGCCACACTAGGTCTTTAAATAATCAGAAGGGCTGGCTAACTGGATGAGTACAAGCACTCCCCATGTTGAAGACAATAAAAAGCCTATGTTTACTTAAAGGTGCTGATAGGAAGCAGCACTTTTCTATCAGGGTCATTTGACTGCATGATATGCATAAAAATCCAGGTTACAACATGAGGGCACTCCAAGTGAGTGAATGGTTTAACTGGTCTGTATATCTACAACTACTTATGTCTACCTCTCCTATCCACACTCAGTCTCTGATTTATTTCTCCTTTGGCGACTGACCAGAGATCCTCTGCCTAATATTCCCCCAACTAATTGCCATCAGCTGGGCCTTACTTTGTTATGTTTTAATGAAATGATTCTATTATTAACTAGAAAAAAACACTTTCCAATGTGTTGGCGGTCATGTCAAGGCTGGTTGGGTATAACTGATCTGAACAGCTAGGGACCAAAAGTACATTTTACATTTTCAAATTTGAGTGTTTCTGTTGAAGGCAGGGCAAAAATCCAATTACTGACTTTTTTCCTCTCTTATATGCCATATACAGATAGCCTAGAGATAGTCTTATGGAACTCTTAAGAGTAATTGTCTTCAAAATAACAGATTTCATACTGTGATATGTGCCACATGAGGTATCATTTCCACATTTTGTATTTTGGAGCATTTAAGATGTTTGAATTTCAGATTTGAGGTTGTACTGCATACTTTCCTAATCACTTTGACCAAATACCTGGTAACAAGCAACTTGGCTCACAATTCAAGGTTCAGATCACTGGAGATGGAGGAGGGGACCATCTGTGTTGACAGCAGCAGGAGGCCGCTGTTCACATCTCCATGAATCAGAAAGCAGAAGAAAAGTAAATGCATGTGTTTGTATGTGTGTGTGTGTGGGGAGGGCTCTAAACCTGAAAGCCCTGCTGCTAGTTACATCTACCTGTGACACCGCATTTCTACAGATTTAACACCCTCCTGAGACTGCTTCATCAGCTGGGGACCAAGCAACTCAAAGGCCTATGGGGGCATCACACATTCCAATCCCAACAGGGATGCTTTTTGCAGACACTGGTAAATCAATGAACTCTAAGATCTTGGAGAAGGGCAGGGCTATGTCTTACATACAATTTTACACATTATTTTTTAACCAAGAGTTTCTGAAACACTCAGGGAATGACTAAAATAGAAGAAATTTTATCCTTAAAAAAAAATCCAAAAGTTACTATTTAAAGTCCTAGGCTTCTCTTGTTTTCCTTTCTGGGGTTATGGAAACAGTCAGTCACCTTGCAGATTTGATAACTGCTACTCAGTTACCATCCATATATTTTTTTCAGGCCATTAAAGTTGATTTCCCCTACCTTCCCTGGTGTATTTTTCTACTTATCAACAAGGGATTTTCCTCCATATCCAGTTAAATTAGCCAAGAGAAGGCAGTTTTAGATATCCAAGATTCACAAGCCTTTCCTATGTGGCAGCCCTGAGCAGACTTTAGATTACTTGATCACTGAGGCCTGTGAAATGTGGTTTAGGCTGATCTTCACTGTATCCATCACAGCACACCCTCCCCATCACAGCATACCCTCCCCATCACAGCACATCCTCCCCATCACAGCACACCCTCCCCATCACAGCA
>PVIH01029102.1:0-14195 GCA_004025045.1 Sigmodon hispidus | reverse complement strand
CTGTGTGTGCTCTAGCTGTGTGTGTGCTCCACCTGTGTGTGCTCCACTTGTGTGTGCTCCACCTGTGTGTGTGCTCCACCTGAGTGTGTGCTCCACCTGTGTGTGCTCCACCTGTGTGTGCTCCATTTGTGGCTCACCATGACCACCTTATGAAGTAAGAGATGTTCGTGGAGTAAGATTTGCAGATAGAGAAATTGACTGCTGGGGAAGTTGAAATGATTTACTTCGTGTCTTAATGTTACCAGTGCTGTGATGAAACACCATGACCAAAACAACTTGGGAGGAAAGGTTTATCTGGCTTACACTTCCACATCACTGTTCATCAGCAAAGGAAGCTAGGCACAATCTCAAACAGGGCAGGAACCTGCAGCCAGGAGCTGATGCAGAGGCCATGGAAGATGCTGCTTACTGGTTTGCTCCTCATGGCTTGCTCAGCTTCCTATAAAACCAGCCCGCACCACTCACATTGCCTGGGCCCTCCCCCATCAATCACTAACTGACATTTCTGCAGGCTAGCCTACAGCCTGGTCTATATGGAGGCAGTTTCTCAGTTGAGGCATCTTCTCCCAGACTCTAACCTGTGTCAAGCTGACAGAAAACCAATCCGCACATTCAGGGGACATGGTTGTGGTAGCAGAGCCAGAGTGAGAAATGCATTATTTGATGTTCTTTTCCAGAACAGTTGAGTCTCTTAGATTTGGTGGTACACAGCTTGGAGGAAGCCATCTACGAATACGGCTCTCAGCAACATCGTAGTGAACATCAAAGAGGAGCAGAGAGATCTTACAACAGGCCACCTCTCATTCCTCATTAGTATGCAATCAAATTATTCCAATTGTTTCATTAATATTTGATTAATTTTGCTGTATGACTTTGTTTACTTTCTGTTTTTCAAGTCAGGGTTTCTTTGTATAGCCTTGGTTATCCTAGACTTTACTCTGTAGACCAGGCTGGCCCCAAACTCACAGAGATCTTCCTGTCTCTGCCTTGTATGTTTTTTATAAAATAAAAATTATCAATCACTCATGGAGGGTGTGTCTGTAGACCTGGATGAAGTGTTTGCTCAGAACTTGCTCAGAGTATATAGAAACATCTGGGCACACTGCAGCCTTCTTTCCATTTTACTAAGGACATTAATCATCATTCTTCTGGAGCTTGGTAGGGCAGCACTCAAGTGGATGTGGTCCTATTTCAAGGCAGCCCTCCCTGCTGACTCTAGCTTTGCAATCTACACAAGTGTGTGTGGCTCATTCCTACCCCAGCTTCTTGTCTCTGACTTTCTTGCCAGTCAGGGTAGGCAGTGGGAGGGTGTGAGAATTTCTCCTTCCTGTTGGGAAGAGCACCCAGTGAGAGTCTGAGGGCTTCCAGCCTTGAGAATACCTTGCTGAACCTTTGGAAATAGGCTTGCTCAAAGGCTGGCAGGCAGGTCTTAAGCAGCCTCAGCCTCTCAAATGCAGCCAAATAATCTTCCATCTGTTTTGCAATCTCACTGTGAATAGGTCTGTGTCCAAAGAGACCAGACTTGTTTCTTTTAGGGTGATAGCATCCCTCTGGAATTCTGGGAGATGGGGGAACCCAGCTGGGAGGTTAGGCTGCTGATGCTGAGGCAATGCAGTCCAAGTTGGCGGTGTGAGGGGAGGAGCCTGTGGCCAGACTGGATGAACAGGTTGGCAGCTAAGGACTTCCTGGTGTGGCATGGAAATTATGTGAGTGCAAAGGAAGGACAGCTTCCCTTCCCCTTCCTGGAAGAGTCTGGAGCTTCCCTTGGGTCCTTCACCCTTAAACTCACTTGTCCACTGAGACCCATTTGACCCTTACCTTGCCTTAGGTATGGGCCTGAAAGAGTTTCCAGTGGAATGGGAAACACAATTTGCAACTGTATTATTTTTTTTTAAACTTTTTTATTTATTTATTTTATTTTATTTATTTGCCTTGGTGTTTGCCTGGAACTGGGAACTGGAACTACAGACAGTTGTGAGCGGCCATGTGGGTGCTGGGAATTGAACCCGGGTCCTCTGGAAGAGGAGTCAGTGCTCTTAACCACCGAGCCATCTCTCCAGCCCCACAACTGTATTTTTAAAATACGAAAATTATGAGTTGGTGAGAAAGCAGAGTCCCATTGTGTGCTGTGAACTGGTTGGTCCATTGGAGGATAGTTAGCCAACTTCTGTCAAAATTACTTAAGCATATATCTTTTGGTTCAGGAATTGCACATTTGGGCATTAGTCCTCCAGAACTCCTGGAACATGATTGATATATCTATAAAATTATTTGTTGCAATGTCATTGAGAATAATTGGCTGGGGGCAGCCTAGTGTCACGGCTTTCAATGGGTTAGGTCTGGGTTAGGTCAATTATGGGGCAGTAATCTAGCCAAATCCTGCCAGGGCTGGTGGCTCAGGGTAGCCAGGACAGGACTTATTTGTATTTTTATATTTTATCTTGCATTTTTTTTCTCTCAGCAAGTATTAGTACATACTGTTTGAATTCTGCATTTTATTTTCTTATATAAATCTGTAAGTTTATAAAGATACATTTGATATGAGCATTGTCTCATATCATGATTTCATGATCTCATATCAGTTTTCATGATTGTTGTTTTAATGGCTGTACAATATTTCTTTGTTCTGGATAGGAACTTCCTTATTGTAGTATCTGAGGTGTAGGCAGAGAGAGTTAAGGAAATTGAAGCTATGAGGACACAGAATTGAGACACACCAGTCATGTGGCAGTCACATTGCACTTACACAGAGTAGTGACCTCATTATCCTCACTTCTGGTCCCCAGGTCCCTTCTCTCCTTGTATTGTCTTCTCCAGTCTTAGGAGCCAAAGCCAGTCTACCTCCATGTTTTTGAAGCTTTCTTTATAAAAGTAGTAACATACTCTTCATTTGGTAGATTGCAATAATATATCAGGATAACTCCAGAAAGCAAAACCCTCTTGCCTCTGTCCTCCAGACTTGGCCACTGCAATGAGTCTACTGACCTTCTCCTCATGGCTGCTCAGCTCGGCTGTGCGGGATGGGAGAGATTAATGGTGCAGCCATTTGAGGCCCGTGTGGCTTTCTTCACACACAGGCCACAGAAATAGAAGTCCTGTGGGTGCCATGGTGAAACAGTTATCCAATTATGGCTTCTCATTTCTTCTGCACCCTCTTAGACTCTGCCAGAGCATACCTTGGGCCCTGTCTTTCTACAGGTCACCTTTGTTCAGGTCATTGCCCTGCTGGTGAGCTCCTCTGTCTGGAGTTTTCTTGCTGGAGTTCCTGCTTCTTGGACTACACCAAGTCCCAAATATGCCCATTACTCACTGTCTCCTGAGCCAGTGTTAACCCTCACTGGCTGCCTGAGTTCTGATGTCAGTGAGAAAGCCCGGCCATCTGTCTTTCCAGCCATCCGTCCTTCCAATCGGTTAACTTCCTCAGCTGGCCCAGCTCTCAGTCTACTTGTGAAACTCATTCATTCAGAGACTCTGCCAGGGTTGGGCCTGGACATTTCAGCTCGGCCCCATTAGCCCATATTACTATGAAAAGCAGGATGCCTGGCACATAATAGGCTCTGTGGATGAATGAACCATCGCAGAGCCTATGCCAACCCAGGAAAGGTATCAAGATCTTCTCTTCAGAAGCACAGAGGCATGCTTGCTGCACTAAATCTCCAGAGAACGAGGTGAAAACAGCCAAACCATTACCACACGCCAGACCTTAGGCAGAACCTCACATGTAAACAGCCTATTCTCCAGGTTTCCATGCTGACTCATCCTTTTTACAAATTGTTACTTTTGTGTATGGGTGCTTTCTCTGCGTGTCTGTCTGTGCACCATGTGTATATTTGGTACCCGAGTTACCACATGGATGCTAGGACTCAAAGCAGGTCCTTTGGAAGAGCAGCCATTGCTCTTAACTCCAGTGCTTGGCTTCTGTATTCTTGATAAGGAAAACGGAGTAGAAATTATTCCTCCTGCCCTGAAAATGTATGGGCTTCTGAGCCAGGACTATTGCTGTCTTCAAGGGAGTGGGTTCCATGAGTGTTCCCTCTTAACCTCTATGCCTGCTCATTTCCACTACCCAGACTTGAAAGACATCCGGACTACCACGGGCTGCTCCTCCACCAGACAAGCTGCTTCCCTACTACCCATGAGTTCTAGGGTTTGGTTCCTGGCTAGGAATTCCACTTTTCTCTACCACTGGGCACTGAGCTGTAGCTGTGGAGTATGATTTGGATGGTATGTGTCCACAGAGTCTTTGATGGCTGAAAGCCTTGCTTTTAAATTACTTTAGGGATTCATACAGACCTTCCTTTTACATCAGATGTGGCAGCAGGGCTGGTCACCCAGAGCTGACCCTGCTTTGGGGCATGGCTGGGATGCATTATACCTAGTGCATATCACAGCTAAGGCTAGAGGCAGGTCACAGCTCTCTTGAGGCTTTCACCAGTAAGGCTTCGTGATCATTAAAGGGATTTTAACTTACTGTTGGCTGTATTTTCGGCTTTGAGAACTCAGTATTGTAGCAACTGGCATTAGAGGTCTCTTTCATCTTTTGGGAATAGAATCAGGATGCCATGTCAGGTGAACACCACCCCGCCCCTCCAGGTTGGATGCCAGAAGATGCTAATGGCTTCCCCTTTGTAAAGGTTCAACAACGGGGGGGGGGGGGGGGGGAAGGGCCCTTATAAGACACAACTTATCCCAAGAGCCCGACTTGCAAATCTTCTGTATCCTTCAACTGAAATATGAGCCAGATTGTTTTAGGACATTTAACTAGTTCCTAGGAGTTTCTCTACATGCAGTAACTTTTATAGTGTGTATTAAAGAAGTGGCTGAGGCAACTAAGGAGAGTTTCGATGTTCTGTGCCTCCCACCAGCACTGACAAGGCCAAGAGTGATAGCAGACACACAGTGAGTGTTGGTCCTGTGGCTTCCAGGGCAGGCGAGCCCTGATGATGGCCAGGGTTTCTCACTGGGCTCCATCAGTGACTCCTGCCTTCGGATTTAACAGTTTCTCTGGGGCTTCATGACTCAGTGTACACCAAGTCTGGCCATTAGCCAGCACAAACAGCTCTGTAAATGTGCCTTATGAACTGTCTGCTTGTCTATGGAGGTCAAAAGTGGGATGGAGAAAAAGTTCACTGGGTTTATTTAGTTTAGATGTAATACCCTTCGGGTCTTTGCTTCTCCTGGCCTGGGAAGCGATCCCACAGGAAGACTGCCACGCAAACCCGACCATTTCACTTCTGGGGGGCGTAGTGATGATGACAGAGACTTCTGGGCACGGAATAGTGTCATCAATGCTTTATTTACATGCGTCACCATCTTTTACAAACTAGATTATGGTTTTTAATGGAATACACAGGCAGTTATCTACAAACACCAAGGGAAGTAAGCATCTCCATTTCACTGGAAAGGGGCAGGTTCCCAAATCAAACTGGTTTTGATCCTTGAGAAGAGAGAGGCAGTAGAACTAACTGATGGCAGCGTACGGTGAGACAGGTCCTCAGGACTCAGAATGCAGCACAATAGTGTTTGCTTTGAGAGGACAAGCCACTAAACCCAACGATGAACTGCTTCTTAGGGGTCAGAATATGGCCGGCCACGTGCCACACTAAATTCTAGTCTGTGTGGGGCAGAAGCAAGAAATTAAAACAGACAATCCATTTTTACAGAAACTGTATACAGAATTGTTTTCTCATTCATGCAACTTTTTTTTTTTCTTAAAAAAAAGTTAAACATGTGAAGCCCAAATGCACAAGACATTTTTCAATATTTCACTAATTCTTCTGGTCTTCTTCACATCTGTTTACATTTCCCACATACATATGTGCTAGGACAAGTATATAAGAGAAGGCTGATTGCCAGACAATGAGATAATTTTAGAGAAATAAGTGACCAGACACACATTTTTTGTTTTTAAACCAGTTGCACAAATATTCCTGGAGTGTGGCAGAGGCCTTGTAATCACTAACTCATGAAAAAAAAAAATGCATATAACTCAACAAGAGAAAATGCTTCACCCATCTTGTTACACATTGAAGACTGAGTTTAAATACCACAGACACCTGTCAGTGACCTGGGCATCTGCTCTAAGGGCGTTTGACAGACAGGATTCCACAAGACATAGCTCAGACCTTATGTCCTGGTCCCCTGTTGCTTCCACTCCCACAACTGACTTCTCTGTACCTCTGTACCAGTGATTGTTTCTCTACAAAAGGTCTGCTTTTTATTTAAAATACAGCATTATTGTGCCTGATCATATGTTCACCAAATACACCAAGAATAAGGAAAACTAGTCTATGCTACCTTTCCTTTGTTTGTAGAAAGAAAAGAAATGGTTTCTGTGTCCCCTCAGTCCATGGGACAGACAAAAGGCTTGCTTTCTCTCTGCTTTACTCTTGAAGGTCTTTTTTCCAAAAGAGTCGACTGCTGTTTGTTCGTTCAGTGGATGATGCTCCTTAGGAAAAGGCAAAGTTATCTGTCCCTGTGACATAACCTGTGTATGGTTTGGAAGTTGGCTGAAGTCACACCTGAGATAGGTCACACCTCTCCTGGGGAGTGAGCCAAGATGTCCTCTCCTCTGGCTGGGAAAGCAATACACACGATGCTAATCATTAACCTACAGACAGTGTCTGTTTTGTGCTACACCTCTGTGCGTGATCTTCCATTAGGAGACTTAGGAAAGACTCCTATGTGCTTCAGCAGTTCTTCTGTTACAGAGGATACAATGAAGACCACCACCTCAGATGCATTCACAGTGAACAGGGTATGTTTGAGCCTGGGCGGTCCTGATGCCAGGATGGGGAAGGCTTCCCACAGTGCTCTTCTCTGGCTCTGGTAAACAATAGCAGGCTCTGGAACCTGAAGAGAACCATGGAGCCCAGGGTGCTTCAGTTTCAGCATCAGTCACACAGCTTTCTATATCCTGTCATAAGTGTCCTGGGCTTCCTAAGAAGGTTCACATAGGCATTTCTCATCAGGCCTCCACCACAGCAGTTGGCCCTAGCCTGGAACGTCATCTGCTTAGATGTGTCTACACAGCATTTCATTAAGGACATAAGTAAGACATTGAGAATGCTACTTGGTGGACAATGACCAGCCTACTCTGAAAGCAAGGTTCCAACAGAAGGTATAGAGACCCAGGCTTCACCTCTGCAGAGTCTGACTGCCACAGAACTGGGCTTCTTGGAGTGTGGCCTCTCTATGTGGGGACCCTGAGGATGTGTGTGCAAGGGTCCTGGGCCAGGCAAGCCTCAGCTTGCTATACATCCTATGTGTGGGCTCTGTCTGTGTTATTTTAAAAAGTAAAGTATATCAAAGCATTTTGCCTCTGCTTTTCTGATTTGCTGAGGCTGCTTGGCTTATGCTATCCTTGCTTCAGCTTATAATCTGTTTCTAGGACATTCTGTGAAACTTGATGCCTGAAATCCAACAAACACTGGGAAAGAACATAAATGAGAAGTTACGTGTCTAAAAGGAATTCAACATTTTAAACTAGGGGAATACACTGGAGGGTTGCCTTTCCCATTCCCAGTGTAGACCGCACAGCCAAGTGGCTATCTTGTAAATTAGTCTGCTCATTTCTTCAGGCAGGAGAGACTTCTCAGGGCCCTCCTGTTGGAAGCACTTGGGGTTCTTCCTTGTACCTGAGCTCTCTCCTCTCCCTCAGCTGCCATCCCCATGCACCCCACAAGGCAGCAGCACTCTGGGAAGGCAGCCTGCCAGCCCTCTGCCTGGATCGACAGTTTGTATAGACAGCTGACTACTGAAGAGTAGCTAGCATCACCGAGAAGGAATGAAGGGAGCAGGTATGGCTCGCTGACACGCAGAACACGTGAATACTACACAGTTTCAAAATCAGACTTTAAAAATGAAGACTATAAACATGTAGAAGTTTGGAAAAGGCAATGTGCTATGGGCCTGCTAGAGCTGTGGCTGCGTGACAATGTACAAATTCCAGAGAAGGCAGAGTGAAATCGACAGGGTCATCACTCAGACATGATAATCCAAGAGGCAAGAAAGATGACATGTGACAATACCAAATGGAACTTTCATTGTGCTAGGAGCTGTGATTGCCACCGCCGTCACCCCCAGAAGAGTTACAAACAAAGGTGCACAAGGGGGTGGTGGGTGCAGGGGACTGGGTGGCACACCTGTGTTGGTGTCCGCTGCCACAGTGCAAGCAACAGCAAAGACTAAAGCAGGGAAAGTGCTGGAACATCAGCCTGCATTCTTAGGCCATGCATAAAGTTCCATTTTTGCACTGTACATAATAAAATATATTTATACACTTATATGCCTAATGCTTTTTATGCAAAGAAAAGAGGCTTCATATATCACTTTGGAGAAGTATGTATATGCTGTGCTAACCAGGGCATCATCACAACCATTTCGTATGTACCAAAGGTGTTCCCAACTATGCCGTCTGTCTATCAAAGCGAGTAAAGAATACACTCACACTCTGCAGGTTAAACAGAAAGCACCTATACAGCACCATAACTTTTTGGAAAAAAAAAAAAAAAAAGAAGAAAAACCCATAAAAGCAGAGAAAGTTAAAAAAAAAAGTTTAAATTGCCTTATCTTGTATTTCCAAGTATCACTTGTACAATTATAACCTAAGCTTATATATATCATCTTGTATGCTATTGCCTGTCACTCATACACTTCTAGAAAGATCAAAGTATACACAGCAAGATTGAAAATAATCAAAAGATGAGTATGTTTCAAAAAGAGTAAAGTTGGACCTGCCTTAGTACAGACTTGGTTTACCTATTTCACACATTTCTCACTGCACACTGAATGGCTCACCAATAATCCCGTATCTTCTATGAAGCAAAACAGCACACGTGTCTTTTTTCTTTTCTCCTTAACTAAACCCATTAGTGGCATTGGGCAAGGAGCAGTAGCTCGGCTTTCCTGACGAGGACCTAGTGCCTAAGAGCAGACTGCATTAGTTGAGGACAGTGTTGTAAGCCCTACTGACCAGGTAGCTGGAGGGTGGGCACTGGGGTCCCTGTCCACAGACCACCCTGACTCAGCACTGGAAACTACTGGGTCAGATGCCTGCCTCCATTTGCTTCACCTACACATAGTTGAGTCCTGGACGGGTGTGCAGGGCAGACAATTGTGCCATTGTTCAGTTTTTAGAAAAGGATAATTTTCTACCAAAGAAAAGAAGAAAGAAAATCCCTCTTTAGTTTACATAATGTGTTAAGTTTGCAGAGTTCCTCGGGCTCGGAAGCTTGTGATGCTCAAAGCCAGCCTAGGAACCGGTGCAGCACTTTCCTTCTGCTTTAAGTGTGCAAGGGGAAGGGCAGTTAACATTTTCAACAGAAAAATACTGCAAGTTACTGTGTGTAAAAAACTCAGAGGGCCAAAGGGCAACAAACACAAACAACACTAAGAATATCCCATAAACCATCGTGAGAGTAAAGCGCTGGAATCGCCAATGGGCTGGCTCCCCGTGTGCTCTGATGGGAGTGGGAGATGCTGACCGGTGCTGTCCTCACTGGCAGGTCACTCAGAGGAGTCAGATTTTGCATACATTATAAGAGTTCTGTTCCACGGGTAAGGGTTTCCCCAGGGCCAGGGCTGCTAACAGTCTCTGCTGGGTTAGGAAAATGGCGTGGGATTCACAAAGGTGTCAAGCTGTAAACGGTATCACTGTCCACTTGCTGAGAGCAGATTTGGCAAAGGGTTTTCTCTGTAGATCTTCTGTCAGTTTGAGGGTCTAAAAGAGAAAACAAATTCAGAGTTATTAAGGTCATTCTGAAAGCAATAGGAAGCAAGCTGGGGGGGGGCACTTCATCAGCCCCTACCTGCCTGCTGTCCCAAGAGCCCAGGCTCTGTGCAGTAAAGCTGTTTTGCTAAGCACCCCAGGTCTGAAATCAAAGGTCAATGCAGAACTACTTACCTTAGTTCTTATTCATTTTTACTCTAGCATCCTAAAGTTAAAAAGCCTCCCCCACATAGGATCATGCACTCGGGAGTACTTTTTTGTGGGCCTTGTTAAGTTAGGGCAGCTAGGGTATGGATCAGGGTCTGGTCTAGGTTTTGAAATGTATCATGCTTAAGACAAGTAAGCTGGTCAGCAGTACTTCTGACGGTCTTTCTCTCCATCAGCCCAGGGGCGACCTCTGATCTGACTCAGCAGGCAAGGCTTAGTGAGATTCCAAGAGGAATCTTGGATCAAGTCATCTCAAGTGAGCTATTTTAGGATTAGACTTAAACTATTTTTTGAGAAACAACACGTATAAAACCAAACCAAACAAGTGAAGTGTCCCAACCCCCCCCCCCCACCCATTTTTTTTTTTTTTTTTTTTTTTTTTTTTTTTTTTTTTTTTTTTTTTTTGGTGTGTGTAGCCCTGGCTGTCCTGGAACTTGCTAGGTTGACCTCAAACACACAAAGATCAGTCTGCCTCTGCCTTCTGAGTACCAGGACTAAAGGCATGCACTACTACTGCCCTGCCTCCCACAGACCATCTTGTTAACATTCTTCTTCTTCTTCCTAGAGTACTGAGTCTGGGAAGCCCAATTAGGGGCACTGTCTGTTCTTCCGCATGGCAGCTCACAACTATCTGTAACTCTAGTTCTCTAGTTCCAGGGGATCTGATGCCCTCTCTTGACCCCCACAGGTAAACAAATACTCCAAACACATTAAAAAAAAAAAAAGTATACTCAGAGATGAAGCTACAGAAATCAACATGATAGGCCTCGAGACACAAAATCCCCTGTCTGTGGAGATGCCGCTGCTTGTCCTGGTGAGGAGAGCAGGTGAAGGCAGAAGAAGCGTGACACCACAACGCCATGTGGCCATTTCCCCACACAGGGCAGTGTATCCAACACTTCTTCCCTTGTAAGACAACTCTGGAGCCTCTGTCATTTCAGAAACTGTCAGTAAGCGGCACCTCTGTGTGACTGAGGACCCTGTCCTATTTTCCTTGGTGAGAGCTATGACGAGCAGAAAGAAGGTTGTTTTTTATTGGAGGCATTGACAGTAAATTAGGAAAAGAAGTCCCCTCTCTTTCTGTGGGCACCCCTAGTTTGGCTGAGGACTTTTTCTGGGGGTACTGTTTTGTGAAACTAGATAATTTTATTTTGGCCTATAAAATAATGGCTTATTAGTTCTAGAGGGAGAAAAAGCTAAACCCAGACCCCATTATCTGCCAGGAACCTGGCCTGGTAGATAGAGAAACTGTTCTCAGTCTTCTACTAAGACTAACATCACTATGACATTAACCATCACGGGACTAAGTTCCCCAAGTCCCAATCCTGACTTTCTGTAAGCACCTAGGGAGAGGTGGCAAGGTATTACCTAATTCAGACCCCTCCCTGGTCCCCTTTGGTGTTAATTATTCTGCTGTGAAAACTAGTGCGTGATGGGAAGATGATACACTTCATTCCTCAAGAACAGAGGCTGAGCACGTGGCCTGCTTTGATGCTAAGGCTGCAGAGGGAAGCATCCAGAGTACACCTAGGCACTCAAGATGTCATCACCTTGTTAGGGCTGGTCATGGGCCCTGAAACTGGGACATGAGCCTCACCATGGTAGTCCAAAGCCACACCAGCAACAATCCCCTGGCCACCACACCTCCATTCCCTTAGCAAAGGCCCAGCATCCTCTGGGAACACCATCATTAAAAAGAAGAGGCACTAATCATCACTCCCCCTTTCTGTAGAATGGGGTGGGGCCACCTGAGACACTATGCTGGGGTTCCCTCCAGGGAGGCCTATGCAGGAAGCTGCCTGGTGCCTAGGGCCTGAGCAAGGAGGCCAGAGATAGCTTCTACAGATGCATTTCACAAAACTTCCTTGGTGCACCCCTCTGTGAGACCACTGCTTTGTTTAGTTTTTCCTTTTCTGTGGCAGAAGAAAAACAGTGTAAAGAAATCAGTCGAATACTGCAGAGAAAGTCAGGCATTGAAGACTTAGGAGAACAAAGGAATCCTAAGGACATAGCAGCCCTTTAGTGTCGGGACAGTGTTGGTGTCTGTCCATCCAACAAGAACTAAAAAAGAAGGGGACCAAGTGACAGGAGCAGCCACTAACGGGTGTGTGTGTGTGTGTGTGTGTGTGTGTGTGTGTGTGCGCGCGCGCGCGCACGCACGTGTTTGTGTGTGTCTGGATGATGTTTGGATTGGACTGGTAGGAGCTTTGTGGGTTTTATGGGAGTTCACAGTGATTTAGCTAGCTCTAAGGCTTAGGAATGTGTTGATGCCCCTTTAGCTTAAAAAATAAAAGCAGGCTTTAGAAGGCAGCAGACAGCGGACGAACTTTATAGCGGTTACTCCGAAGTTCCTAAGCATCATACCAATGAACTATACAAACATGCTGTCCTGCTTCACTAGTGACCCCGCGGAGAGGAAGAAGAGGGGCTCCTCTCTCCTGGCTGAGTTTGAAATCAGGCTGGTGAAATCAAGGAAAGCAAAGTAGCACATTCTAAAAATACCTGCTGAGAGGAACTCCCTCTGTAATCCCCACCTCTACAGGGAAGACAGGGTTCTAATTATCACCATCAAGTCACAGGATGCTCTAAGAAAGGGCAATGTCTCCAAAATGACATCAAACAGAAGGGACCAATCAACTTGAATTCGGACATGGAACTTAACGGTTCCCCTGTTATCCCACCGCAGCCCACTCCATGAGAAGGATGCATCTGTCTGCAGTGTCTGTCTGTCTGTCTGTCAGAGGAGAGAGGGAGATTCCAAGACTAATATGACGTGAGAGGAAAAGGTGAGTTGGATGTCTACCGTGAAGGTCAGTTAACAACTATTTCTTGGCTAGAATTTTAATTGTCTGGAAGAATGTCTGCCTGTTGAAACCAAAGTCAAAGTGAAGCACCTATGACCTTTATGCTTTGAAATAGATAATTTTAAGTCACTTGAAACTCCAAGGTCAAGCTGGGGACCAAGTATGGAACGTTCAGGATAGGTAGGGAAGGGATCCTTTGACAGACAGCCTCTTACTGAGATCAGAAAATAGCAGTGAGCTTCACTATTTCTGCAGGATCACAAAGCAAAAGAAGGGTTGCCACAGCACTCATCAGCGACATGCCACACTGGACAAAGCCCTGAGTGCTGGTGCCACCCCAGGCAAAACATTCTCATGAGTCTTTTTACCACGAAGCCATCTCTCCTGCTCGTTTTTATGAGTTGTAAGTTAGACAGTCACATCTGATTTTTTTTCTTTTAAGACAGGTTCTCAGGTATTCCAGGCTGGCCTTGAACTTCTCCTCCAGTCCCCACCTCCCGAGGGCTATTGCTGTAGGCATCTGTCACTACACCCCAATGCTGTACCTTACTCTGAAACATTCCTGTGGACTTCCCCACAGGAAAAAGAGAAACCTTGTTTGTTTTTCTTTACTTTCTAGGTTGAAACAAGCCAGGAAGTATAGACACAGGTGGTGGTATCAGCGCTTCGCTGTGCATATCCACACCAGCCTATGGCAGTTACACAAAGTTGGCCAGAAAGGGGATTGGGGAGGAGCCATCTGTATAAAACCCATTTAGGCAAAAGCTGTCTAGGCGCTGGAAGGCAAGTTTGTACTTGGTGGCAAAGGCTCCCCGGGGGAAATCTGACCTTGTGTAACCAGCCTGTCTGGAGGAATGAGAGGTTTGTACCCTATCAGAAGAACACAGCCCAAGAGAGAAACCAGGATCTCCTCCTGTAGGAGAGGAAATTGCTTAAGTCTCTGAGGTCTTCAGGGGAGGAACTTATCTCCAGGACAAAAATTTACAACTAGCCAGATGACTGGGCAGGGAACACTTGAGATGAGTCGGGGGTGGACAGGGACAGCATCCCCAAGAGCCTTGCGCTTCCAGGGACACTTTGACACCTAGATTTGTCTGTCTGCCCTCTTGGCCAGCCTTTGTGCTGTGCTGACAGAATGCAGGGAAACCAGGAAAAACAGCATTCAAACTTCACAGCTGAGGGTAAAGAGTGATACCAGGAATTACTGATGGCTAACGACAGCCACCAAGAGCCTGTCTCTGTCTTGGAGGAAGGCCAGACCTTCCATATAGTCTGCTCCCCTGTACCTGACTCCTGAGTCTCAGATGCTCCAGACTCATAGAATATGCAAAGTTTGGGATTCTAGTCTTTCAAAAGAACCACTTCTGCCAAGTATGGCGACACATGCTTTTAATCCTAACCAGGGCTGTATAGTGAGATACTATCTCAAAAAACAAAACAAAACCAACACATCC
>PVIH01029101.1:0-14203 GCA_004025045.1 Sigmodon hispidus | reverse complement strand
TATATGTGTAGCAATCTTATTTGTATTTCTACCCTTGATAAGCCATGCTTATGATTCTTATCCTCTGTATAGTTATTGTTAACTCTTCTGCATTTTAAATTCTTTTTACTGTTTTTTTTTTGATAAATACAAAATAAAGAAGAAAAAAAAAAAGAATGGCTTGGTTGCATTTGTTTATTATCTTGTTCAATTATTGTTAATAACTAAATCTCTTATAAAATTCTTATCGATTTCTGTTAAGTATTTCTCAATCTTTTCCCCATTTGATGTGTATTGTATTGTTTAAAAGATACAGAGTAAAACCATTTCTTAGTGACAGATAGACATGGGGAAAGATAGAATCATAACACTTAGGAAAATACAATGTTAGACTCATAAAACAAAGTAATGAATACAGATGACAACCAACATAGTGAGAGAGATGTAGAGAATTTAAATTCAACCTCACTCTTAATAAAACTATTGCAGAAGAAATTACTTTGATTTTGAAGCTTACTGTAAACCTGACACATTGTATTCTCTGAATTAATAACTGTTAATGCATTTAAAACTAAGTAATACATAAACAGCCTGTTTTACTAATTAAATGTACAATAAAATAAGCACATGGTAGTAAAATGTATTAAATGCAACATATTAAAATATTTTATAATGTGGTGAGAGGGGGAAGGGACCTTGAATAAGGATATACAGGGATGGGAAAAAAATTTCAGAGGGAAAGCTGAACACATAGTAAATATATTTGTAGCAATCTTATTTGCATTACCACCCTTGATATGCCATGCTTATGATTCTTATCCTCTTCATAGTTATTGTTAACTTTTCCTCATTTTAAATTCATGGTTTTTTTTGTTAAATACAAAATAAAGAAGGAAAAAAACCCACACACACATAAAACAAAGAAACTACAAAAAAAAGCAAGTACACAAAACACAGAAGAAAAGAGAATAATCTCAATCCTCAGACCTGCCTGAGTGATTGTGTAGAACACATCCAAAAAAAAAAAGAAAAATATTTTTATAGAGAAGAAGAGAATTTAAAATAGCATATTAAAGTTTTCTATGCCAAATTCTATTTTAGTGTTAAGTAGAAATAATTCTGTGGTGAAGATGATTAGTTGACAAAGATTTGATTTCTTTGTTTTTCATTTTTAATTGCAAAATAGCATTCTAAAAGATTCTCAGAAAAATATAAAAAAATGGGATTCAGTATGGCACATAGATAGAAAAGAAAAATCATAGTGAGATTCTTACAACGTGAATAAGAAAAATAAGACGACTGATTTGGGAGCTAAGGGTCACTTAGTAATAGCCTGCACTTAGTGTCCTTATTTTCAATTTTGAAAATTATTCCTATTAATGAGTTCATGCTTCCACAGTCATTTAAAAAACAAGAGTTAAAATGGAAACTACATACAGTATTTTATTATTTAAAATTTATTATTTCATTAATTACTTTATTTTTTAATTTTAATTCATGTTGAAACATGGTGAGAACTAATTAAGCTCAAATAAAAGGCATATACAGTAGTGATTACATACATATTTACATCACTCAACCAACACAACTGACATTACCATACCAAAAATTCAATGCTGCCTTTACTATTTTTGAAATCCTAATATTAACATAATTATAAAATTGTGATTGTGTCCTCAGAGGACAAGAGGTCCTCAAATTTTTTCAAGTATGTGTTTAAATTTTATGGTAGGGGGAAAAATCTATAGCATATATATATATAAAGCTTATAAATTTATATATAACATATATTTATCTATAACTTATATTAACATAAAATTTATATATTAATATGTATATATATATATAACTTTAATAATTATATATTCCTAAATGTATACTTGGTAATAATGATCCCTAATAAACATGCTATTTGATTTGGGTCATCGCTGATCTAATTGTTTTTAAGCTAATAACTTAATTGATGCTTGGAATAACTAAATTAGACTATTTTATTAAAGAGTAGAGATAAATTACATGAAGATTAAGTAATTTTCCTTGAAAGTATCAGCCTTAGTATTAGAAAATTTATAGTATAGATGTGCAAATGATGTTTGAGTAATATCTTCAAAGTATTATATTAGAATTTGAGCAGTAATTACAACTATTATATATGTATATATTACAAGTTTATATACAAAACAATTTTATTTTGCTGTACCTGTCAAAATATTTTGTGCAGTACTTGAAAAGTACAATGGAGAATAAAATAGTTTTTTTTTTTTTTTTTTTTTTTTTTTTTTTTTTTTTGCCAGTGGTTAGCATTGGCATGATGCTATGCTAAGTATTATGAACCTGTATGCATTTTCATGTATGTATGGGTATAATTCTAAATGGGTTTACATGCTGATTTTACTCAGGTACTATATTTTATAAGATATAATCACTCCTGTTTCACAGTTGACTATGAGGTGAGTGCTACCCTGATCCCTAGGATAAGTGGAAAATGTGATCTCTGAAGTCTTGCCTGGGGACACAGCCCCTGGCACCCCAACAACGCACACCTCTGTCCTAAACCAAAGAAGCAGGGAGGGACCCCCACGTGCAATCCACAGCGAAACATAGCTGGAGGGACATCCTTTGTCCAAACCACACCCCACCACAAACTACATGATCATGTTGAAGAAAATTCCCCAGGCCCGTTTGGGCATAGAGGTTTGGACCTGGCTGCAGTGGCTTTTGTCCCTCAAAGAAATTAATCAGACACTTATATTAACATCATGTGGATTGGCCAATGTCTCAAAGCACATTACTAGCTAGCTTTTTCATCTTAATTCAACCCATTTCCATTAATCTGTCAGCCTTGTGGCCTGGCCCACAGCTCACCTAGATTCCTTATATGCCTGTCTTTTCTGGGGTCAGATGGTGACTGACAAACTCCACCCACCTTCTGCCTGTCTGTCCTCTGATTCTCGACCCACTTCTACAGTGCTCAACATAGGCCAAAACAGTCCTTTATTTACAGCATACAGAGAACATCCCACCACATTTCTTCTTTTCTGTCTAATCAAAAAGGAAGGTTTCAGTTTCCATAGCAAAACTACAACAGAATAGTTCTTAAGAAGGAATTACAGTCACAATATCCAGTCTATTTGTATTCACAAAATTAAAGAGAATATTCCATTATCTACCTTATCATTGTGAGTCTAAAGTTTCATATCTAATATATCTTTTAAACTAAGAAGAACTATACCTATAATTATTAAACCTTCAATCACATCAAAGACCACAGAAGGATATAATATTATCCAAATAATATTTGGAGGTGCAAGCAACTTTCAAAGTCTAGAAAATGACAGAGATGACACCTGCCTGCTTGGACAGTCACCCAAAGTTTTTTTGTAATGTTGGGGTATCATTTTCAGCCTAAAGGCCCAAAATCTCTGGCATATCATTCAGTGATGCAGGAAATCTGACACAGTCCATCAGTTGCTTCTTTTTGTTTCCAGAAAGATGCCTGGCAATTTTTTTTCTGCAAAGCAGGAACCTGAAAGACCATCTTGGCTTGTTCTGCCAAAGTTTAGAGGTCACTTTCCTATGAACCTGCATGTCCAGTTTATACAGCATACTATCAAGCAGTCAATACCAGAACAGTTTCTTTTCTAGTGGTTAAATGTTGCCACAAAATAAATTCCACATGAAGTTTTTTCAATGCCCATCATTTTCCTGAAATACATTGGTCTTGCCAGAAGCAGACCTGTCTCACTGTTCAGAAAAGTGTAATTTCTTAAAATATTTTAAATGTCATATTCTGCATGTCTTTGAAGTGTTCGAAGACTTCCTATCTAATTGAAATATATCTTTGTATACCTACAAAAACCTAATATCACAATAAATTTGGTTATCATAGGTTACTATTAATCTACATTTGTCAATTATGCATTACAATTTTAAATGAGTTACATCAGCATCATACCTTAATCAAGTGTAGAAAAATACATACAGCATAGCAAAATTGACCTTAAGTTTATATCAATAAATCAGAATCCACCTATCTTTTCTAATTATTCCTATATATCCTCCCCCCTTTTTTTAAAAAAAGATTGACTATGATCATTAACCATTCATAATGAAAACAAATATTAATAGGCAATATTTTTTGGGAAATTGGAGGTAGTTTTCTTTCTTTTATTACTTCCTGCTGAAAAAGGATGATGGCAATCTCATGGGGTCTTGAGGCTGGATTACCTCAACTGGCATCTTGGAAGGTGATCTTTCCATCAGAGAATTTCAGGTAGCCTTAGCAAATAAAATCACATTTGCCTGGAACCAATTCACAGGTTTTATTCTTATGTGGAGAAATAAACAGAAACTCTTTTCCCAAGCAAGAAATTCTTATGAAGAGATTTCAAAGTCATAATATCCTTAAAATATATGTATTTGTTTAACTTAGCAGCCTTAGCAATCAATTATCTTTCTGCTGTTAGCTCATTAAAAGTTAAAAATTAAAAGAAAACACAGTAACCATAATCCAGACTCTCTGTTTATCTGTCATCGTTTCGTGGCTTTTTTAAAATCTTTATTTCCTATTTCTCTTTCTTAACGAACTTTCTTTACCCTTTTTTTCTCTCTCTGAAGTTTATGTGTATTTTACATGCATTATACTTAGTTTAGAGGTTTTGTGAATATAAATCTGTTTTATTAAGAATTATTAATCATTTTCTAACCCAAAGAGCTTTTAAAATGTTGGTATCACTTTAATTGCTGTCTCTGCCCCTTTTGGCGGCTTTTAAATATGGTGGAGGTGCCCATTGCATCTCTCTTGCTACCAGAAAACAGAGTGGACTCAGGAAATGCTTCTACCAGAAAAATCCTTTTTAACTCTGTTTCCTTTCTGTTCAATATAAGCAGAAACCTTAAATCAATCACACTTATGCCAAGCCTTCCATAAAACATACTAGTTTAAGCTGTGTTCCTCAGACATGCCATTTTTAAATTCCAGTCTGAACACCACACTGTCTCTGTACCACAATCAATTCAAATATGCAATTCAGAAAGCTGCTTTTGGCTCTGTTTCAGTGATCTAGAACACTCTTTAAGCTTTTGAAACTTTCTTAGGCTTTATGTGGTTGTTAGGCCCATGTTGGGAGGCAATCTGTTGTAGGATAGTTTCCTGGGCCCTTTTGGGCCCGGAGGTTTGTCCCTGGCCTGTGGCAGCTTTTGTCCCCCAAAGAAATGAATCAGACACTTATATTAATTTCATACTGTTTGGCCCTTGTCTCAAGCACATTACTAGCTAGCTCTTTCATATTAATTCATCCTATTTCCATTAATCTGTCTGCCACATGTCCTGGCCCATGGCTCACCTGGATTCCTTACATGTCTGTCTTCTTTGGGGATTGGATAGAGGCTGACTAACACTGCCCTGCTTCTACCTGTCTGTCCTCTGATTCTCCACCCATTTCTATGGTGCTTCACATAGGCCAAACCAGTTCATTTATTTTCAGCATACAGAGAACATCCCACCACAACATCACATACCAACAACTGGAGACCTTAAAACCTCCTGGTCTACAGGCAACTAAGAGCTTATTAAGAGCAACCCCTGTGACAACTGGAGAAACACAGCCCATAGAAATAGTTAGACTTAGGCTAAATATATAATATGCAGTTTGGAGATAAAAGTAGTGTTAGGATGCTTAGCATGATAGTCAAGACATGTGCTGGAAAGAAAGTTTTAAGTGTTAAGAAAATTAGTCCTGTCTTTGTTATCTTTGAATTGTTGTGATAAAGTACCATGTTTTAGTTCTGCACATTAGAGCCAATATACACTAACAAGGCCACACACTAGAGTTTATTTAAGAGAGGATTCCAAAGCAGGTGAAGAAGCAGAGGAGCAGGACAGAAGTCGGGGACAGAGAAAAAGTGCTGGAACATATGCTTGCAGTCTCTTTTAAGGGAAGGGGTGTGCATGGGTATGTGACCTGGGGTGGGTCCAGGGAGGTGCTTTCGTATGCAGTGCTGCAGGGTTTACACAGCCACGCCCAGGGGCATGCCTCAATACAAGGTGCATTCCACCTGGTCCAGAGTTGGTTAAGCTACATGGAATGCCAGGAATCCTTACACCATGACTAAGACAAATTAAGTTAGTCCATGATAACAGAGTGAAGGTAGCAGGTAGAAGGCAACTGAAAAAGCAGGTAACAGCCACATCTGAATCACTAGCAGAAGACATAGAGAGCTAACTCAATATTGTATGAGTCATTTTAAACTTCAAAGTCTGCTCCAAGGGTCATACTTCATGTAGCAAGTCCACAAATTCTAATGCTCTCCAAATAGTCAACAATGGAGGCAATATTAAAATGCCGAAGATTTTTGAATACTATCTTGCTTAATGAACCAAAGTGCTCTTAAACAGAAGCCTCATTTTTATTTAAGGATTAAAATTAGTGTCCTCAGGGCAATATTCCACCCACAAAGATAAGTTTCCAACTTGTGGAAGGTAAACTCCTAAGAAGTATTTTACTCATAGAAAGCACTTACATATAAAATTATCAGTGAATATGATTTAAGGTGTCAGCATATAACCAGCTGGCAGCCAAAAGTGGTAGTGGTGTCCACATGAACCTGGTTTGGGAAATATAAAAAGTGCAAAAGTAAGAATGATTGTATATTTTTCTTTAACACTTCAGACACCTGCTGAGACCAAAGTGTGGTAGTCCTGGAACTACTGGTTTTAGAAGGCTTTGAGAAGCCTGGAAACCATCAGAGGCCATTTCATAAAGCTTTGAAAGTGAAGCCTGGATTTTAATAGAACCCATTTATATTAGAGATATTAGACCAGTGACACAATTTGTAAGAGCTGAATATACAGATTGGAACAGTCCAAGAGAGACGCATATGTATCAAGCAACAAAACTGAATAGAATAGAACATTTATGTACTTTGCTACCAGACATAGAGCTATAGGATGTATTATTTGGTCTGCTTTGGTCCAGTATTTCCCCCCTATGCCCTTTTGTGAGAGACATTGGAATTGGAGTGGAATGTGGTCATTTGAGCAAGATGTTCTCCCAGACATTTGACTCAGGTGTTTGAAAACTTGGTGTTCAGTCACTGATGCTGTAGATGATTTGGTAGGGTCTTACTAGTAGAAATATATCATGTAGGCATAGGCTTTGAGCTTCATATACTTGTTCCACTTTTCATTTTCTCTATGATTCATGCTTATTTCAGAAGGTCTGACCTTTCAATTCATTTCCACTGTCATTTCTCCTCTGTCAATATGTATATTTTCTCTCAAACAGTAAACCAAAATATACTCTTTCTTCTATGAGTTGCTTTTTGTCATGTTACTTTATCACAACTACAGAAAGTAACTAATACACAAGGCAAGTCCTTTACTGACTGAGATACATTCCAAACCCTCTCACTAATTTTGAATGATGGATTGAATTATTCAATACATATTCATTCACATTCTCTTTTGTGTATAGAAATGTATTTCTCTCAGACTCATGCATGGGGTTTTGGCTTATTATTTTTATTTTCTTTTCTACTTTGGATGTTAGCAAATGTACATTACTCATCCTATGAATTCTATGAAAAGTGACACAGTGGATAAATATTGATCCACAGAGAACTATGGAGCCATCACATTTTTTAAAAAAATTTTCTTCAGAGAAAAGGAAATCTCAGCTTTACTATCGATTATCACTATCTGGATATTTGTAGAAAAAAATGTATTAGAAGTCAAACATTTTATCTTGCACTGAAATAGAAGATTTCTTAGTAGAAAGACAACATTTCAACTTGAAATAATGTCTACACAAGAGTACTAAGAATTACTCAAAATTTTGATCTTTCTATAGTTTATAGTTCATCAGTTATGACAACTACACAGTAGGCACACAAAATACACCTTCAGCTCTCGTTAAATAGCAAGACACTTAGACTGTATACTATAGAAACAATTGTAAATCTTATATTATTTAACTAGTAATCTTCAATAACTAGCCTTTGTTTTTTTTTTAAGAAAATTAGAAATTATTATGACATGTTGCCATGTTCCACATAAAATATATTTATTAAATAATTATAACGTTGTTGAAAAATCTCATCTAAAGGTACTTCTCAAATAGAGCCTACAAATCCTAAAATGTGGAAGTGTATGAAAGTGAAGAGCCTAATATAGTAAGACAAAAAAGCATAAGTAAACTAGACAGAAGCAAAAATGATGAATTTGACTGTATAATAATGCCTACTTGATTGAGCAAGATGCTTTCAATATTACATAATCAAAAGAGGTATCAACACAATTCTAATAGTTTATAGCATCTCTTTACTATTATGTCTATAATTATAAGCCACAAAGATGTTGCTTTACAATTGCATATTGCTGAAATAATTAGAGATAATTACCTTCAGAAAATTTATGTAGAATATCTATTTTTTGATTAAAAATAATTTAGACTAATTGGACAATTTTGTTGCCTTCGGTAAATTTGCCATTTAATGACAGCAATGTTACGGAATATCATGTTTGCAAAATAAAAAATAGGAGCTATCATGCCTCTTATTTAGTGTATTTTTATTCTAATCTTTATTCTAAAATTAGTTCATTATCTGTAGTTCTTTAGAAGTTCTTTTTTGAGAGTTTCTGAACTCAAATTTATATCTATTATGATCACTTACACAAATTATGTGTGTAGGATTAGTTTATTTTTAATCCTTCAAACAACTTACATATTTCAAATAGTGGTTGTAATTTAATAAATTTGAAAATAATGTACAATTTCCTTTGCAAATGACATTGTGTAATAAAAAGCATTATAAATTATAATTTCAATTTAGAAAGTTCTAGACAATGACTTGGTCTGAACAGAAACAATCTGAATAATGAAATAATAATTTCACATCAAGAAGCTTTCTTGAAACAAAGCCTGATAGTATAGAATGTTTTCTACAAGAAATGTGTCATTCTTTAGTGGGAAGAATTTAAATCAATGGCTAACTGATTGAAACATATAGCAAAAAACTGACCTATTCAAACATATAGAATTTATCTTCAGAGAGCAACTTCTATCCTATTGACTGCTTTCTCTACATTAGTTTTTTCAACATGTAATATACGCTTAATATCACTATAATAAATCATAATAAATTTTAAAATGAACAGCATATTGCTGTTACCCTTAAAGAACACATATTTTATTAAATGAACAGTTTTGTAACATTAGTAAGTTATAATCAGTACATGAATCTTAATGTTAAACATTAAAGTTTCTAGTGATGTAGGTTTAAAGAAATGTATATCATACTACAAATATCAATTCTGTTAGAACAACATAGAGATTGGAAAAATAATAACAATATATGTTTAAAATCCCCAAAACAAAGAAAAATAAAACTTGTCAATTAACAAACAACTGTTGTTCATATACATTATCTCAAGATATAAGAGAAAACAAAGAAGGAAATACAGATATAAGTATGTTTAGAATAGATGTAATGATACTATAGCATATATATGTATATAAATAAATAAATAATATTTTTTTGTGAATACTAGTAAATTCGAGGTTTTAAAGACCCTAAAGTTCGAGATTGGGGGCTACATCTAAGTTTGTTTACTGACAGACATGAGAAATATAATTTTCATAATTTGAATCTAGTTATTTTCTAGATACTTACAAATAAAGTTTAAAGTTTAACTAACAAAATGACTAAATTTCTCTTATTCTTGCACAAATATATCAAGTATACCATTTCTATTGTTTCTATTGAAAAACATCATCACAAAGGCCAACTAAGATAGTAAAAATTTTATTTCAGTTGACACCTCCTATGTCATACTCTATCAATAAAGGAGCTGTGAAGAAATGCTACTTGGTGGCTTGGACTATATGGCTTGCTCAGACTGCATTGTTATGTGTGCTAGGATCATCTGCTCAAGGATTGTATGGGCCAAAGTGGTCTGGGTCATGCCACATCAACCATTAATCAAGAAAATGGTCAATAGATGACTTCAGACCAATTGGATGGAGGTATTTTCTCTCAAATGAAGTTTATTCTTAATTATTCTAGTTTGTGATAAGTTGAAAAAACAATTGACTAGCACAACCAATTTTGGTGATGTAATCCATTTAAGAAACAGTATATTCCAGGAGCCCACATAATTATAGTAAAAACACAGGCTTTTGGATTATTTGAGAGTTAAATGGGGATGCTATAATGTAATAAGAAGTAAATTGGACAATGTAATATCCTTGGAATAAGATGAATGTTAGAAATTAGCTTTTTTATTTGGACAATTGTAAAACCTTACTTTAAATTATGCAATGATTTTAATGATTAAATTACTGTTAGAATGCATAAGAACAATTAGATAATGACAAAGGAGTTGTTGAGTTACGGAAAACAGTGAACTAAGCAGAAAAATTCTTTAATATGAAAGAAAAAACATTTCTTTTGAAACAAACAAAAAGTATCTTAATTATGCTTATAACAACCCAAACTTATGGAAGAAAATGAAAGCAGTCTTAAGAGGAAAATTCATAGCACTAGATGCCTATATGAAAAACCTAGAGAAATTCCACAATAGGGAACTAACAGTTGAAAACATTAGAACAATTAAAAGCAAACTCACATAGAAGAAGTAGACAGGAGGAAATAATCAAACTTGAAGCTGAAATCAATACAATTGAAATAAAAAGAACAATAGAAAGAATCAATGAATCAAAGAGTTGGATCTATGAGAAAGTCAACAAGATAGATAAATGCTTATCCAAACTAACCAAAGAGCAGGCAGAGCATATCTAAATCAACAAAATCAGAAATAAAAAGAGGGACATAGCAGCAGACCCTAGGAAATACAGAGAATTGTCAGGTCATACTTTGAAAATCTGTACTCCACAAAAATGGAAAGCCTAAATGTAATGGACAGCTTTTTGCATAAGTATCATTTACTAAAATTAAATAAAGATCAGATTAAATACCTAAACAGGACTGTAACCATAAAGGAAATTGAAGCTGTCATTAAAAGCCTCCCAAGTAAAAAACACCCAGTTCAAGATGTTTTCAGTGCAGAATTCTACCAACCATTCAAAGAAGAATTACTACCATTACTCATCAAACTATATTATACAGTAAAACTGAAAGAATACTGCCAAACATGTTTTATGAAGCCAATATCCAAGCCACAAAAAGACGCAACAAAAAAAGAATTACAGACCAATTTCCCTATGAATATTGATGCAAAAATTCTCAACAAAATTCTGGCAAACTGTATACAGCAACATATAAAAACTAATTATATATCACAATCAAGTAGACTTCATCCCAGAAATGCAGGGATGTTTCAACATATGAAAAAGCATAAATGTCATTCTGTCATAAAAACAAATTGAAGGGAAAAAATCATATGATTATATCCTTAGCTTCTGAAAAAGCCTTTGTCAAAATACAACACTCTTTTTTGATAAAAGTCCTGGAGGAATCAGGAATACAGGGAAAATACCTAAATATAATGAAGATAATTTACAAGAAACCAGAATCCAAGAACAAAATAATGGAGAAATACTCAAAATAATCGCACTAAAATCAGAAACTAGACAAGGCTGTCCTCTTGCCTCTAATCTATTCAATAAATCTGTTGAAGTTTTAGCTAAAGCAATAAGAGAATGAAATGATATTAAGGGGATATAAATGGGGAAAGAAGAAGTGAAATTATCTCTATTTGCAAATGATATGATTGTATACATAAATGATCCACAAAAGTCTGCCAGGGAACTTCTATAGCTGATAAATGCCTTCAGCAATGTAGCAGGATAGAAGATTAACCCAATGAAATCAGGAGCCATCCTATACACTAATGATAAAAGTCTGAAAAGGAAATAAAGGATATAAAAAAATAGAAGATTTCTAAAACAGTTTTGGTCGACAAAAGAACCTCAGGAGGCATCACCATCCCTAACTTCAAGTTACACTTAGAGCTACATTAATAAAAACAGCCTGGTACTGGCATAAAAACAGACTTGTGCATCAATGGAATCAAACTGAAAACTCTGACATTAACCCAAAAACCTATGAACACCTGATCTTTGACAAAGAGAACAAAAATATTAAATGAAGAAAAGATAGTATCTTCAACAAATGATATTGGCATAACTGGATGGTAGTGTATAGAAAAATGCAAATAGATCCAAGCCTGTCACCACATACAAAACTCAAATCCAAGTGGATCAAAGACCGCAACATAAAGCCAGACACTTTCAACTTGATAGAAAATAAAATAGAAAATACACTTCTACGAATTGGCACAGGCGACCACATCTTAATATAACACTAGTATCACAGACACTGAGAACAACAATCAATGAATGAGACCTCCTGAAACTGAGAAGCTTCTGTAAAGTCAAGGACACAGTCAATAAGAAAAAAATGACAGCATATAGAATGGGAAAAAATTTTCGCCAATCCTACAAGTGACAGAGGACTGATCTCTAAATTATATAGAGAACTCAAGAAACTAGAGCCCAAAGCCCTAAATAACCCAATTAAAAAAAATGAGGTTAAGAATTAAAAAGGGAATTCTCAGCAGAAGAATTAAAAATGGCTGAAAAGCACTTGAAAAAGTGCTCAACATCTTTAGCTATCATAGAAATGCAAATCAAAACAACTTTGAGATACCACCTGACACCTGTCAAAATCGCTAAGATTAAAGACACAAATGACAACCTATGTTGGAGAGGTTGCATAGCAAGTGGACCACTCCTCCATTGTTGGTCAGAGGGTCAGCTTTTTCAGCCACTCTGAAATGCAGTATGATGGTTTCTCAGAAAACTGACAGTCAATCTCCACAATCACCTAGAAATACCATTATTCCCAAGCTGTAAACCACAACCAATGAACAGCTTGGGATCTGAAGCATCTTAGACTGGAGCCTTGGAGCCTGTTCTTTCCAGTCTGATCCAGTATTGATGCTGAGATGAGGGAAGTGGTTTTTCCTGGAGTGGATGCTGAACTAAGCCACCTTGTGACCTTAGAACCTACTGCCCTTGATGTGGAGGAGATAAGGAGATGGGGAGAAGAGAGAATGACTGGGAGGTGTGGGAGAGGGGAGGGAATTTGAACAAGGGGATATATGAGTAAAAAAATAAGGTTATTCAAAATAAAAAATAAATCAAATAATTAATTTCTAAATTGTTTTATATAGTGTCTTCCACAGCTATAATATTCTACTCATATTTTAAGATGTTATATAAATGTATATATAAAAATATATTTATATCTATTTAGACTGTTAACATTCTTGATTAAGTAATAAGTGACATATTTTATTATATAAATATATCATAATAAATTTGTGATGATAAAGTAACATGACTAGATATTGCTTACTGTGATTTAATAAATCATTGTATTATTAAATATATTTACACTTATTTCATTTATCTCACTGCATAAGCTACACAAGGCTATTTTAAACAACTAGTGTACTTGCCTTTCTATATCTTACTTTTTCTTTTTATGAATTTCCCTTTTCCATTATTCTTCTTTATTGATATGTAATGTTTCTTACACTTACAATATTTTAACTAGTTTTCTTTACTAAAAATAATTAGTTGATAAGTCATGTCACATACAACTATATGAATAATATGGTTTTCCTACCATGGACCTATTTATGTTCTTGTTATAAATGCATTCACACTGCAATATTTTCACTATCCTAGCAAATAACAGAGAGAACAGTGTTCACATATGTTTTATTTAGAAGTATAATGGCATCAATGCTAATAATATTTACTAGTAATTCTTAATATTTAAATGGGAATGGTTCTACAAATTTTCACTTACCTCAGTAACATTTGTGACATGGACAAGACTGACATCATTTATTTGAGGTATTTTATTTCTTTTACAGAAAGAATCAACATATTTTATTATAAAGGACATAACTAACATAGAAGGTATACATAAATAATCAAAATAATACAACTAAGCCAATTTACCATAATTACTATAAAAATTAGTAATTCTCATTTGATTTAACTTCATCAAGTTTCATACTTTTTTAGAGTGTTGCTATATTTATAAAAGAAACAACTGAAAAATTTAAGCTTTTTATCCAGAATTCATGTGCACAAACATATACACATAATTTATTATAGGTAAGGTATTTAATTAGTACGTAAAATTAGCACTGAATCTTCAAATATTAATCTACTACTGTCAACCATCC
>PVIH01029100.1:0-14203 GCA_004025045.1 Sigmodon hispidus | reverse complement strand
CTCACTCTTGAGGGAGGGGGGAAAGAACTGGATTTGGCCAGAAGTGGAGACTGATCTAAGCATTATTGGGTCAGTGGGACCATAGGACTGTCTGCTCCCTGCCCAGGGAGGGGATGGGGAGTTGCAGAGAAGAAAAATGACCAGATATGTTGGGAGGGGGAAGAGACCTTGAATAAGGATATACAGGGATGGAAAAAAAATTCAGAGGGAAAGCTGAACACAAAGAAAATATATGTGTAGCAATCTTATTTGTATTTCCACCCTTGATAAGCCATGTTTATGATTCCTATCCTCTGTATAGTTATTGTTAACCCTTCCACATTTTAAATTCTTTTTACTGTGTTTTTTTTTTGATAAATACAAAATAAAGAAGGAAAAAAAAAAAGACTGCTTTCACTGTGTCCCACAAGTTTGGGTCATTGTGGATTCATTTTCATTAAATTCTAGGAAGACTTTGATTTCTTTCTCAATTTTTTCCTTGACCCAGAAGTGGTTCAGTTGAGTGATGTTTAGTTTCCATGAGCTGGTAGGCTTTCTTTGATTTTTGATGTTGTTGAACTCTAACTTATATCCTCTTTTAAGGCTTCTATAATCGTCATGAAGGTGTTTGTATTATTGTTTACTTCTGTTTTCTCTTAATTGCTTTGTTCAAGTCTTGTTGTTGTAGAGCCATCAGCTTCTTTCGTTGGTACTTTCTTGTTCTTTATATTGTTATATGCGTTCTTGCACTGGCATCTGCCCATTGCTTCCTTGGTTCAATCTTTGTCAGGTCTTAGTAGAATCTTAGTCTGTTGTGGCTACAGGGGTTGTGTGTCTCCTGTCTGCTTGGGACATGTAGTCTGCACAATTTTTTACTCTGGTCAGTCCCTGGGATCCTTGCTGACTGAAGCCATCTAATTCTCACTCTGCCCTGAACACCATGGGGTCACCTTGTTCAGAGAGACATTTGTGTCTCTGTGATGAAGTAGCCAGCCTTGTGGGTGGGGTCGGGTCATCTTTGATGTGACCCCTGGGATTGCTGGGGAAGGCTTTTCCCAGCCCTGATCTAGGTAAGACCTGGCCATGAGGTAAAATCCAGCATTGTGTCTCTGGTCTCTGGGATGAGGTCCCTGGGAGACCCAGGGGGCTAGAAGCTGCTCACATCCCACTCTACTCTGGACATGGTATCCTCATTGTCTGAAGCCATCTGACCCCCACTCCACCCCAGACACCACGGGGTCGTGCTCTTCTGAGCTTGCTTGTATTTTTAAATTTCTTCCATCTACATTTTATAGTTTCCAATGCACAGATTTGGTTCTGGATAAAGTTTTGTATAAGTGATTTATGAGTAAGAACTTCTCTGTGAGGTCCATTTGTGAAAAATCAAGGAAAGCAAGAGAAGAAATCTAAGCAAATGCGTGATTTAGGATAAAATTTGCCTTAAATTCATTTTATATATAACTCTTGGTATGTAAAGGGTCTGTCCTTTCTTGATACAGATGGATAGAGATACTCTACCTATTCAGTCATTGACTGTAGAGTATGTTGGGAATAAATACGTTCGGTAAGGTTGTTTTATTGACCCAGGGAAAGTTCTATAGAGAGGTTACAGATGTGAATCTTTATCATTGGTACTCACAGAAGCTGAATGAGATGATCATACCAAATCATTAGTCAAGATTTTTGAAGACATACATATAAACTTAGTGTCTCCTAGAAAGTCTTAGCAATTTTGAATATATGCCTAATATTTTAGGAACTCCTCCCATGAGAAGTTCCAAAGGCATTAAAAAAATACTAGACAATTGGTTTCTATGGGAAGAGAATATGCATTTTGCCTATGTCTCTTCAATTCAGTACAACTTTCCCAAGCTTGAATTGGAAGCTCCTGGTGCAGAATAGCAGAAACTGTACAGACTCTATTCTGGCTAAGACAGAGACAGTGCCAGATGTGTTTCAGAGGCAGTAGATGCAAGGGTTCCAGTGCTAGTCTCTCATGCACATAAAAATAATAGGACAATTGTCAATACCATCAAGCTACCTGCTAGAAACACATTTGGGTAAGCAGAAGTTGGCTTTAACCCTCATTACTTCAAGAATTTGAGGATATTTTAGGTAATTTGGAAAAGTATTTGAAGAGTTCATCAGCATTCAATCTGCATCATATGGTACCAGAAAACAAGTGTAATTGAATATCCTAATAAATCCTGCCTACAATTCAGGAATACTTGCTCAATATTAAGTCTATACTTAGTAAGAAAACAGCAACCACATGGGTTATCCATGGCAGAGGAATGTCAGGCCATCTCTGTGGTTTGGAAAAGTATATATGTTTTAAATTTACCTATCTCATTCATAGTGTGGTCGTGTATGATATTGATAGCCTAAGATATTTTCATGTGAAGACAGAACCTTAAGGTCTGGCTTTGTATTCCAGACCGTATTATAGCACCAACAAGTTCCATGTGGTAGCCACAGGCCTACTCTCTCAAGTTACAGTCTGCCTTACCTTCTCACAGCTAAGGGTATAATCAAAATGCTTTACAGCTGTGAGAAAAACCTCCCTAGTATTCTTGTGTGTTATTAGTTTCTGTGTGCCTATGTAGGGTATGGTGTGTGTGTGCTGCATACACTGCACAGAGTATATCACTATACATTTGTATATGCATGTGTGTATGCCAAAGGAGTACTTTGGGTGTCTTCCTTTCTCCATCTCTCCCTCCTTATTCCCTTGACAAAAGGCTCTCCCACTGGACCTGAATTACATCATTTTTGCTAGGATTGCTAACTAGAAAGGTACTGACTTTGTGTCCCCCAAATGTTCAGGTATAGCCACTCAAAGTCATCGTTGATGGAGATTCAAACTAAAATTCTCAGACTTGTAGAGCAAAGCAAGCATTCTTACCCACTGAGCATTCTTTCCAGCCTTTGAATATTAGTTTCAAATTTTTCTACCTCCAATTTTCTTTCATTGACTTTTCCAAGAAACTATAGAAACTTGTGAAGAGCATCAAATAATATATTTTATTGGCTTATTTTGTCCTTAAGCTGCTCGAATTTGGAGACACCTGCATTTGCTTCTTGTCCTCATTTCCTGAATTTAGGCTCATCTTTATCTTTATCCTATTAGTTATGCCCTCCACTTGCCTACTTTCCAACAAGGATGAAGAGATATTATATATAGAAAAATTATTATGAAACTCTGTGTAATAAGGTACAAGACTGTATGTTTAGAAGATAGAAGATGTCAAGAAGTTGCTACGAAGAAGACTTTATGGAGTTAGTATAACAGAAGAAGGAATAAGTCAGTTTTGACTCAGAAGCTATGAAACAAAAGAATATATAATGAGGGTATTTAGGTCAAGATCCTTATTTGGAAAGCTGAACACAAAGTAATTTTATGTGTAGCAAATTATTTACATTATCACCCTTGATAAGTCATGCTTATGATTTTTATTTCCTTTATAGTTATTGTTAACTTATCAGCATTTTAAATTCAATTTATTTATTTTTACAAAATAAAAAAAACAAAAACAAAAAAAGATTCTTTTGGATCTTGGTTGATAACTTTAGGTCACTAGTGACTCCAGATTCATTGTTTATGGTGATTTCCACAGGTCTTGACACATGGCAATGACTCCAAATCACGGGATTCTGTATCAGATATTATTTCAACAAATATAAGTTCCATAAAAGCCAAAAACTTATTGTTCATATTTCTGTTGGTACTTCTTAAAAAGTAGTTGACCCATAGTAGCCATAAATTAATTATTCATTCATTGAAATGGTGGTTACTGAATGGATAAATTAAAACACAAGTCTCTTCCAATGTAATACCTCCTCTGTATTAAAAAAAAAAAAAACAAATGAAACCTGAATAACTATCAATTTTTTTCACATGTTATTTTATCTCTTCCAAAAATTATCACCAACCTTTCAGGACTAGCTTTATTTCTTAGGCTTTTAGCTTACTGCTGACAAGTTCTGTGACTTCAACTGAATCATCAGTGTATGGCAGTCCTCAAGTAATTTGCACTGCTCTGTGAATTACACTTAGCTGAATTGAAGTATCAATTGGAATATAGACAGGAAGTGCCTAATTCAGACACTGCGATTAAAGAACATTTCCTCTGAGTCAGACCCTATTTCTAGGGACGAGAGATGACATACATAGGGTTACATTAAATGGATTGAAGTTCAATCTTATGACCAATAAATGAGTTTACCTTCTTTCTGAACAAGAGATTTGTAGATAAGGTGTGTGTGTGTGTGTGTGTGTGTGTGTGTGTGTGTGTGTGTATGTGTGTGTGTGTGTGTGTCACAGGGAGGCATTTTGCTTAACACACATGAAAGAACTCCGAGATACCATTCACTCTAACAGGAATAAAAAACAGGCCATGTATTTTTCTTGAGCTTGTATAAGTTTAACTAGAATATATAATTTGCTAATACTACCCACTTGCCTCAAACAAATACATACAAAATACATACGTAGGTGTATGCACAAACACACACACACACATACATGCAAGCCTTACTTGTAAATCTCTTACACAGAAAGAAATAGGTTCTTGTTCCAGAGTCCCTGGAGATTTGAATAATATTTAGAAGACCAGCTTTCTGATTTGGTTGTTGGCTATAAAATGTTATAAGACAATATAAGAAACTGATTAGGCAATGGAAAAGTGTGATCAGTTGGAGAGTAGAGGATAAGGAAAATAAACTTTGCCTTTCCCAGTTTTGTTCATTATCAGACATTTACATATTTTATTTTAAATGACTAAATATATAAAACTCCCTGGCTCTGGCATTTACTTACTAGTGCTCTTAGGCAAGTCGCTTCATACATTTGTATGTCAGTTTGCTTATGCTGAAACAAGACCAATAGTATCTACCTTATTGTTTATTGTGAGGTCAAAAGAGATTGACATATGTCAAAATACCTACAATAGTATCTGGTATAGAGAAAGTGCTAAAGAAGTTATAGATACCATTATTTATTTATTTTTCACATGAGATGTCTTCTTCCTGGTATTACAGACCAGTTATTTTTTATTTATGAAATAAAGTCTTTATTATTCTTGTATCACCTTGATCTCCCTCCCTTCCTCCTCCCAATCCCTCCTGATCAGCCTTCAGCCTCCCTCTTCCCTATCCCCTCATGCCCTCCCCTCAAAGGGCAAGAAGTCCCAAGGTGGATCTCAGCATCCACTCCAGGCAAGTCTGATTTCCTCATCCTAATATCAGGACTGGGTTAGGTGTTCCTCTGGAGGGAATGGGCTCACAAGTGCCAGCCCATGTACAGAAACACAGTCTGATCCCTCCCCCGTATCTACATACAGCTCATGCCAGGAGAGCCTAGTTCCTGATGGTTCCCAAGTGGCTGTTCTTGATTCAGTGAGCTCCCCAGAGCTCCAGCCAGCCATCAGTGTGAGAATTTTCCTCATAGTCTCTATCCTCTTGCTTATATAGACTGTTCTCCCCCACTATCAGCTGGACCAGGAGCTCAGCCCAGTGCTCAGCCATGTATCTCTGCCTCTGCCTCTATTTATTGTTGGATGTAAGATCTGTGATGGTACTTAGAGTGGCTATTCATTTGATTATAGGGGAAGTCCTATCTCTTATGCATTAAAAACAGAGATTGGAATTTGATTTATTTACACTTGGGAAAACATCTCAGTACAAGTCCATAATTCTTCTGAAGAATTCTCCACTGTATGTGTACCAGTAAGCAGGAGCCACAAATAACTCTATAATATCATATATAGGTATCACAAATTAATTATTTTGCTACCTCTTTCAATTTTAGTGTATACACGTGTTCTTTGCAATTCCTTCCCTGGGAAAGATGAGAATTTTATCCTCTTCTTGCTAAAGTCATAAGGACAAAAAAATGTTTGATTCTACCAAAATTTGACCTGGGGGAACCAATGAGTTTATTGTGCTTCATTACAAAAGCCAGGTGAAGGTTCCACACATGACCTGAAAGCAACCACAATGGAGCCTTAACATGAATGATGCCTTCCCCATCAGTGCATAGAAGGCACCTCCTCCATTATTCTTTTCCAGCCTATGTATTCTAGCCCCCAACCTCCCCATGCCCAAGGTAATATAAAATTTGGGCAAAATTACATCTAAGTGACTGGGAGGAGTAGTTGAACACTCATGTTGTGGTCCAATGACCCTCCCTACTTCTCCTTCTAGAAGGAAATAGCAACAGAAATAAGCCATGATGTGATGATATTTTGCAAGTAGACACAGTTGGTCTTATAAAAATGGTTTTGGTTTGGCTTTTATGATGTTACTGTGCAGCAACCTACTAAAAGTTCTCTATGCCAGACATGTCAAATTAAAATTAAATTATTCTTGTATGGCTCAAGAATATGAATTTTCAAAAGCACCAGTGTTGGGTTGTCAGATTTAGAAAATAACAGTACAAGATGTCCAACAAATTTGATGTGCAAATGAGTATTTTTGTTATTGCGAGTGACATGCTATTCTTACATTTGTTGTTTAACTCAAATTCAACACTGTCCTGCATTGTATTTGGCAGAGTACACCCAAACCTAATATTGGCTGAGGTTAGAGGAGCACCCTATTAGAGAGACTCAGCTTCTGGAAAAGCTGTGCTTATAAGATTTTTTTTTTGCTTGAGAATCTGGAAATGAGTGTAGTTACTGAAACTAGAGTGTGAAGCCACTCCTTGGTCAGAGAAATATCAAAGGACTTCCTTTACTGTCACTGGAATATAATCAGGGCAGACCACAAGGCAGACATAGATAACACGAAGTCATCTCAACAGGAATATATTTATTTTTTTATGATTTTGAGAGTTTCAAACTTGAGTGCTGCAGTCCATCTTTCCCATACCTTCTCCCTTATCTTATTCCTGTGTCCCCTTCCAATGTGTCTCAAATTCATGACCCATTCTTCTAAAATTTGTATTGTTTTACACATTTACACACACACATAGAAAACCTACTGAGTTTGTTTTGTGTTGCTCACATATATATATGTGTATATGTATATATATATATATATATATATATATATATATATGGCTGTCCACTTGTGATTTGCAAATATGTCAGGGACATGTTCCCGTAAAAACAAAAATTGATTCTTTGCTTAGCTCCCATTGATTTCCTGCAATTTCTTTGAGTAACAATGGGGCCTTATGAAACTTCACTGTCTATGTTGGCATTATAACTAGGACTCTTAAAACTAGTTCAATGGTTGGAAATTTTTTCCATACAAATTGTTCTCACTGTACCTGTTTAAGATCACTTTCAAAATGTATGTACTACAGAGCCACAAGAATAGCATCATTGTTGTACCATAGTTCAAGAATAGTCATTTGAGGAGCATTCTGAGTGATTGTGAAAAAAACTCAAAGAAAAGAACAGAGTTTTGTGAACCCAGTTGCAGTGATATGTTATATATTTAATAAATATGTTTATTATATATTGAATATATTATATATTTAATAAATACACATTTATTAAATATATAACATATTACCACACCTAGTTTCTTTAAAATCATGAAATTGTTTTGGGGATGTGTTTTAGTGCCCCTCCCAGGTATAGCAGATTGGAGTGAGTTTACTTTATGCTATTCATTACAACTCACTCTTGTTATTTATTTATATGCCTCTATACAAAAATCATGTGTTTGCTGCTTGTAGCTTGTCTAACATGTATGGCATGCCCTTATTATTGTACATTTTACTCATGTGACTCCTTCTTAACCCTCAGGCTATAAACTGTCGGATGCTCTAAATAAAGTGGGCTATTGCATGAGACTTCAGTCCACCTTATTTATTGGCTCCATTGGTCCATGTTCCACACTCTAGACCAGTGAAAAATTAAAAAAGAAGAATTCAGAAGTAAGTTATTTTTTCAAAAAGCATCTCATGTTTATCCAATTCCAATCTCTGTACTCATTATTAGAGCTACCATAAAAAGGTCATTATAATGGGCACTGGTTAGCTATATCCTGACTCAGCAGATTGTGTGTGTGTGTGTGTGTGTGTGTGTGTGTGTGTGTGTTTTAATTTCTAGGCAGATAACCCCTTTTCCACTCATACACATATTCCTCTGTATTTGTATAAATAGCAAGCAACTCTTCAGCCTTTGTAGTCCTGTGACCCTTTTGTTCATCAGGAATATTGCCAAGGTGTCATTAGGCACTAGTGCCCCCAACCTGGGTAGTTGATAAAAAATGTTTACTAGCTTGAGAAGACTGGAGAGCTGAGTCTATTTGGCTGGTAAAAATATAATCTGAAATTTTCTTTTTTGTCATAATGCCAAGTGTGAGCTGTCTTTGCAGGTCTTGTTTTCCAAAGCCACACACCATCAATTGTATTGCACCGTTATCAACACAGCACAGCCTGGTTCTGCTTCCTGGCTAGTGACTAATCACATTTTCATTATGACCTAAATGTCAGCACAGAAGAGTCTATTTTCTGATGGATTAAGAAACTACTTATCCTGATGAGACTTCAATTCTTAGTCTTACAAGGATAAAAGAAATACCTTTTAATGGGAGGCTTGACAGAATACTGCTGCAAAAGTTTGGCTTAATTACTATTTCCCACCAATTGTACTGCACACAAAATCCCAGGCATGGAGTCAGACATTGTATGGTCAATAAGGAAAATTTTTTCTTAGCTACTTTTTCAACCCATCCTCCATCACTACAAAAGCCCTTTGGAGAATGGAACTGGGATTACACCATCAATTTATAATGAAGTGACAATCCAAACATTCCAGAGATTAATTAGCTACTAGTTGTAAGTAATGGAAGTAATAAAATCACTAACCGGTATGAAAGCATTACATAAAAAGAAATACAATTGAGCACACTTTAAAATTTCAGAATGAGTTGCAGAATAGATGTCTGCAAAGGGCTCAGGTGGAAAACATATACACAAATAAACATTTCCACACTAAGGGACTCTGGTATTCTCCAGCATATTGACCAATTGGCTATGTATGAGTTATTGGTGTCCTTGTCTTTTCCTCACACTTTTGAGAACTATGTACTCATTGAGTGTATGATCCATCTCTTATTTACCTCAGTTTCTGACTTACAAAAGTCAACATAAGGCTTTGCTTTAAAAGAATTTTACAAGTGCTTACAAAAGTACTGGCAGAATATAAACAGATAGGCAACAGCACATAAAATCACAGCCAGTTTTAAATCTGGACTGATATCAATGGTTAAATTCAAAGCACATATACACTAGATAAATGACAACACCCTTCCCCAATGAGTAGAATACAGATTTGATTAATGTTTGAACAGAAAGTGGACTTTCTAAACCAGTAAGAATCAGAGAAATTGAAGCTTTTTTGTGTTACCTTGCCAATTAGATTTGTTTTAAATAAAAGGACATTAGTAGATTTACATGATATGCAGTAAATGATGACGTAGTGCATACTGCTCCCTCTTTTTTGATTTATTCTCCCAGCTTGGGCATCACTGAATAGTCACCAATATGCCAACATGCAGCACTTTGTACATGCCTAGGAACTATACCCTCAAGGTTAAAACATGGTCAGGTAACCCAGATCAAAGCAAATGTAGTCTGATGTGAAAGCATTGCCTGGGAAGATCAAGTCATGCTTCTGGCTGGTTCACAACTGGAAGATGAGGCCACCCTGGGCTAGTGTGGTATAGAGGCCCTGGCCACTCTGGAAGTAGTTGGCCACATTCTGGGATATAAAGTTCATGGTTCCCTGGCTCATGCTGGAAAATTGAGAGCTCAAACTTCTAAGATGGCCAAAGTGGAGAAGACATACCAAGCCAAGCAGCAAATGCAATACAACCATCTTTTTGTCAACATCCTGCCTACCTTTTGGCATGAAGGACTCCCAAAATAATTACTAAGTCCTACTGTGATTCTGGCACTCTAAAGCCATTTTGCCCATAAAAAAAGACATAAGTAAAAATCAAGTGAAAAGGAAAATATTATCAGACTCCTTATTTGCTACATCTGCCTTTATGCATTTTCTCCCACTGCTTCTGAAATTATATCCACAGAATTTAAGGCAAAATTATACAGGAATCCACAATATGGTTGAAAGTTACGTCTTATGACTGATCCATTAAAGTAAGCCTTATGTATAGAAACCCACTGGCTCCCATGTCTCTGATAGCAATTCCGTTTCTTGTTTCTCCAGGTCCCTAGAATGATGTTGGGTTCACTATAGAGATGTGATAGTATTAGTTGATTCTCTAATTTATGGTGATGAGAAAACCAAATTTTTAGGATTAGAGGGATGGCTAGGCAATTAAGTGCACTGGCTATTCTTGCAAATGACCTGGATTTAATCCTCAGTCCCTACATTAAAAACACTTGGAAAGATGCCCCAACACATAAATAAATAAAATAAACACTGAAAAGAAAAGAATAAAAAGCTATCTCCACAGAATGCTGGAGAATATCCATTTCTTGAGGAAATAGTTTAAATTTGGCTTTTAAAAGTTACATAGCTAGGTCTGGCTCCTGTCAAATGGGCAAGTTATCCTTTGGGGATAGTTTTTAACTGCCTGGTGGAAAAGTAAACATTTTGTGATTAAAGAATAGAAAATACATCAACATCTGAAGTAAAAATTTGCAGAGTGACATAAAACTCTTTTGTGAGCTGACTTTTTAAATCCAAGAATCACAAACTATAGAAGGAACTTGAAATTCTCTATTTCTTGAATATTAAGAAACAGGATCAGGAATCTGGAAGATTTCAACAGTTGAAAAAGGCTACACAACACTGTGAATCACTACGGGCAGGAAGGAAAGTGGAGAGTAAAGCATTTTCAGAGAGCAACTAATCAACAGTAGGGATGAAGAATCTAGCAAAGGAAGTAGAGCTCAGAGAACCAAAAATTATGGACAGAAATATTAAAACTTGTAAATTCATAAACCTAGGACACTTGTGGATGAGGTAAATGGTATTGTTGTATTATTGACCTTAAAGAAAATTACTACTTGAAACAAACAAGCAAAAAATCCTAAGAGGCAATAGGAAGAAATTCTCTCTTAGGATTTAGGTGTCATTTATTTTCGAGAGGAAACTCCAAATTCCAGAATTTCCAATATTTTCCAATTGTTCTTATGATCCCTGTCTTCCACTGTTACATCTTTGTGTGATCCTCTCTGAATAATTCAGTAAATCTAGGCCACAAGTGAGAAGAGTGAATCAACAATCAATGCTTTGAATAGACAGTTCTGAAAGGAAAAAATATAAAGAGCCAATAAATATTTTAAAGTGTTCAACAGTTTGAGCCACCAGAATTCAAATTATGGCTACTTTCAAATGCCATCTGACCCCAGTCAAATGGATACCATAAAGAAAGCAAGTGACAACAAATTTAGATTGGGATGTTAAATTGTTGGCAATAGTGTAAACTAGTCCAACAAATACTGTTCAGGATATTGGTGGAAGGACAAACTAGTATAGCCACTATGAAAATCAATGTAGAAGCTTCATTTTTTTTTTATTATGAATGAAGTCATATTTTTTTATCCATGTATATCTTTGTTCAAGCTCCCTCCCCACTCCTGTCTCTTCCTGTCAGAAGCTGCTAAGAAAACTTGAAATAGAAATGCAATATGGGCAGAAACCCAGCGCACTCTGGAGCAGGGGCAGGTAAACTCTGCCCCTGACCACATCCACAGCTCCTGCTGAGGGAACTAGCACAGCTCCCCGCCACAACCTCAAACTGAGCGAACCAACTTCAGGGGGCTCTGAAGGGCAGATTCAGACCCTGCCAGAGGTGAGGAGGGGACACCAGGCCTCAGCGCCTATATCCCAGCCTGGGAGGGAGAGTTGAGCTCCCATTGCTTCTGGTTCCGCTCCCGGAACCAAGCGCTGTCTGCAGAATCTCAGCTCACTCTGGAGCAGGGGCAGGTAAACTCTGCCCCTGACCACATCCACAGCTCCTGCTGAGGGAATTTGCACGGCTCCTCGCCACGACCTCGAACTGAGCCAACCAACAACTGCAGGGGTCTCTGAAAGACAGAATCAGACCCTGACCAGAGAGGTGACAGGAGGCACACAAACCCGAGTGCCACAACTGACCAGGACCCATCTAATCGTGAACCACTGAAGCCATGGGCAAACGTCAGTGCAAAAAATTACATAATAATACAAAGGACAACATGGTAACTCCAGTAGAGAGTGGCAATCTTACAATACAAGACCTGAACTGAGCAATGAAGAGGAAACAGAAGGAAGCAACACCAAAAATTCCTTTTTGATGATCATCGAAGCTGTAAAAGAAGATATGAAAAAAAGTCTTAAAGAAATAGAAGAAAATACAAACAAAAAATTGGAAGAGATGAACAAATCTATGAAAGAAACATGCCAGGAACTAAATGCTGAAATAGAAGCAATAAAAAAGGCACAAAATGAGGCAAAAATGGAAATAGAAAACCTGAAGAAAAAAGCTGGAACTACAAATACAAGCATAACAAACAGAGTTCAAGAGATGGAAGATAGAATCTCTGAAGTGGAAGACTCAGTAGCTCAAATAGATATATCAGTCAAGGAAAAAAAAAAACTAAAAAAGCCATAACTCAAAATGTTCAGGTAATCTGGGACACCATGAAAAGACCTAATTTAAGAATAATAGGAATAGAAGAAGGAGAAGAATACCAGCTCAAAGGCACAGATAATGTTTTCAATAAAATCATAGAAGGAAACTTTCCTAACCTGAAGAAGGAAATGCCTATAAAGATAGAAGAAGCTTACAGAACACCAAATAGATATGATCCCAAAAAAAAGTCATCGCGCCACATTATAATCAAGCCACAAAACATACAGAACAAAGAAAAAATTTTAAGAGCTGCAAATTAAAAGGGCCAACTCACATATAAAGGCAGACCCATCAGAATAACGCCTGACTATTCAATGGAAACGATGAAAGCTAGAAGGGCTTGGTCAGAAGCTATACAGACGATAAAACAGCATGGATGCCAAACTAGAATACTATACCCTGCAAAATTATCAATCACCATAGATGGAGTAAACAAGGTATTTCAGGACAAAGTCAGACTGAAAGAATATCTATCTACCAATCCAGCACTACAAAGAGTATTAGAAGGAAAACTACAACCTAAGGACCCCAGATACATCCACGAAATCACAAACAATCAATAAGTCTACAGAAGAATACTCTAAAGAAAGGAAATACAAACAAGTTACCACAAAAATGGCAGGAAATATCAATCAATGTTCACTAATTTCCCTTAATATCAATGGACTCAACTCTCCTATAAAACGTCACACACTAACAAGATGGATACAACAAAAGAAGCCATCCTTCTGTTGCCTACAAGAAACACACCTCAACTGCAAAGACAGACACAGGCTTAGAATAAAGGGTTGGGAAAATATTTTCCAGTCAAATGGTCCTAAGAAACAAGCAGGGGTTGCAATCCTAATATCTAACAAAGTAGACTTTAAGCTAAAAGCAATTAAAAGGGACCAAGAGGGTCACTACTTATTCATCACAGGAAAAATTGGTCAAGAGGAGATTTCAATCTAAAATATTTATGCCCCTAATATAGGGGCACCTACATATGTAAAAGAAACACTGCTAAAGCTCGAATCCCACATCAATTCTTACACCCTAATAGTGGGAGACTTCTATACCCCACTTTCAACCCTGGATAGATCAACCAGACAGAGCCTCAACAAAGAAATAAGGAGTCTAAATGAGGTTATGATGCAAATGGATTTCATAGATATCTACAGATCCTTCCACCCAAAGGCAAAGGAATATACATATTTCTCAGCTCCTCATGGAACTTTCTCTAAAATCAACCACATAATTGGTCATAAAGCAAATATCAGCAGATAAAAAAAGTGGAAATAATCCCTTGTAACATATCGGACCATCAGGGCCTAAAGTTAGAGTTCAACAACATCAAAACCCAAAGAAAGCCTACCAACTCATGGAAACTTATAATCAATCAGCTGAAACATCTCTGGGTCAAGGAAGAAATTAAGAAAGAATTCAAAGTCTTCCTAGAATTCAATGAAAATGAATCTACAACGTATCCAAACTTGTGGGACACAATGAAAGCAGTCTTAAGAGGAAAATTCATAGTGCTAGACGCCTATATGAAAAACCTTGAGAAATCCCACACTAGAGACCTAACAGTGCAGCTGAAAGCCTTAGAACAATTAGAAGCGAACTCACCTAGGAGGAGTAG
>PVIH01029099.1:0-14204 GCA_004025045.1 Sigmodon hispidus | reverse complement strand
CTGAGCGAAGTATCACAAACTCAGAGAGATAAGCAGGGGATGTACTCACTCACTAGTGGTCTCTAAACAAACAAACAAGAAAAAAAGCCAAACATGCCCAAGCAGCAAACCACAACCACTGAACAGCTTGGGATCAGAAACACCCTGGACTGACCCTTCAAACCCCAGTCTATCTATAGGAACACCTGACTCACTCTTGCGGGAGGGGGGACAAAACTGGATTTGGCCGGGAGTGAAGACTGATCCAAGCATTATTGGGCCAGTGTGACCATAGGACTGTCTGCTCCCTGCCAAGGGAGGGGATGGGGAGTTGCAGAGAAGAAAAATGACCAGATGTGGTGGGAGGGGGAAGAGACCTTGAATAAGGATATACAGGAATGGAAAAAAAAAATTCAGAGTGAAAGCTGAACACAAAGAAAATATATGTGTAGCAATGTAGCAATCTTATTTGCATTTCCACCCTTGATAAGCCATGCTTATGATTCTTATCCTCTGTATAGTTATTGTTAACTCTTCCGCATTTTTAAATTCTTTTTACTGTTTTTTGATAAATACAAAATAAAGAAGGAAAAAAAAAAAAAAAAACAAAAAAACCCCCCACAAAAACAGCCAGCCTGGCATGTCTGAAGAGGCCTAAAGCACGGAGATCAAAGGGTCAGGGAAAAAGCTGAAAGATTTAGAACCAAAAAGGGCCTTGTTGTGGAAGCTGTCGTTTGGACTGTGATAGTGAAATTCTGAGGACTAGGTAATACAGAAGCTAATTTCTTAGTCTGGAAGGTGGGATGTTCAAGATCAAGGTGCCAACAGATGGTGCTTCCTGTTGCTCTTAGTCACTAGTTAGTACTTAATCCTTTTCCCAGAGGCTCTTCCTGATGCCATTACCACAGGATTTAGGGTTTTGTCATGAGATTTGGAGAGATTCAAACATTTAAAATACAACAGGATGTCAGACAGCTGACAGTTTTTGGAATCTAGATTAAGTAGGGGAGGTTTTGCAGACCTGAGGTTTCAGGTGGAAGGTTGGATGATGATTTCAATAAAGGCAGACTTTGAATAAGCACAAATCATATTGAACAATGAAGTGGCTGGTCATTGATTAACAGATTATCTTGGTAGTGTGAGATTTTTTAGAAGCAAAAACATTGTAGCTGGGGGCTGGAGAGATGGGTCGGCGGTTAGGAGCGCCTTCTGCTCTTCCGGAGGACCCGGGTTCGATTCCCAGCACCCACATGGCAGCTAATAACTGTCTGTAGTTCCAGTTCCAGGCAAACACCAAGGCAAATAAATAAATAAATAAAGTTTAAAAAAAAAAAAAACCAAAAAAAAAAAACCATTGTAGCTCTGCTGCCCTTGGTCTCAGAGCTGAGGTAGATGTAGGTGTTACCTGGTATGTGTTATCTTAGGTTATCTGGTTTTTTAGATGAAGTGAATGAAGATGTACCTTTAATCCACATTTTTTTTTTTTGAAGTGGGAAGATCTACCTTTGATCTGGGCCACAGCTTCTAGTACAGTTTATATAGGATATGGAAGAAGCTTTTGCTTTTTGCCTGCTTGCTCTTGCTGGCAAGTCCATTTCTTCACTGGTATTAGAATCTCCTTATTTAGAATTCTGGTCTATACTAAAGACCATTGAGACATCAAGCCTCGTGAACTAAACTGTTACTAGATTCTTGGATCTTCTGTTGGTAGATAGCCATTGTTGGACTAGCTGGACCACAATTTGTGTAAGTCATTCTAATAACCCCCCTTTCTTGTTTCTTCTATGTATTTTCTTTCTCTTTCTCTCTCTCTCTCTCTCTCTCTCTCTCTCTCTCTGAATAATGTAGGTAGGTAGGTAGATATTCCTCTAGAGAACCTTGATTAATACGAATTATGGTACTAGGAGTGGTTTCAGAGCAACAGAAGTATAAGGATGGATATTTTAAGTATCTGGAATAGGCTTTTCAATTTGCCAACAGCTTCAGTTACTGAAGCCCCACAGTTACTGAAACCTCTCCTAGAAGCTCAAAGGGTATTGAAAGCCCATGATAGGAACCGTTTTACAAATTTAGGAGGCCAATGCATTTATTATCTTGATTCACTAATTTTGAGATACAAAGCATTTGGTGACTCTGTTTATAAAGCTTTTGACAGTTTGTAGAAAAATAAGGAAAATGATGGTGCTGGTTGGTTGTCCTTAGCATGCCTGGATAAATTGACAAAGGAACTCTGTGATAAAAATTAACCAACTTCATCCTGACAGTGGTGGCACAAGCGTTTAATCCCAGCAGAGGCAGTCAGATTGAGTTCCAGGCCATTCTGGTCAGGGCTACATAGGAAAACTCTGTCTTGAAAACAAAACAAAAACCAAAATTAACTTCTAGCATCTCAGAATATGGTGAAAGACAATAATGAACTCAGTGATGGGCTCCAGTTGCACACAGTTTAAATATTTCTAAGTGTGCCCTGGAAGAAAGTCTTCTTTCCAGCAGCCATAGAGCTCAAGTTGTGGAAAATGAAACCCAAGCCCTTATTTTAAGACTGGCTGAATTACAGTGAGAATTCAAGTCCCACAGAGGTTGAAGGGCATTAATTGATAAAGAGTGGGATTGTGTAGTTTGGGGTGGACATGTGTGGGAGGACCCTATTGAGGCTGAGAACTTTGACTTCTCAGATTCTCAAGGGTTTAATCTCAGCTGAAGTAGTCTTTCTACTGTTAGCAGATGTTCTCACACACCACCCCCTAAAATATTGCCCTTTATACCTTTGTCTGGGGAAATTAATCTGTCATTTTCTGTTAAGTCAGCAATGACTTTCTCTGAAGGAGATACCAGACAAAAAAATACTGATACTGATGTCTTTCAAGGCCTACCAATTGTTGTTTTTAGACCCATACCCAGATTAAAGGCTTGGAACTTTGGGCTGGAAAAGCCATTAAGTGTTCAAAGCATGGCAAGTCCTGTAGAAGCTTTAAGAATGCAGACAATGGAGGCCTGGCCTATGAAATTTCTAATGACTCCTCAGGGCTGTTTTCTATTTTGAGTTAAGAATTTGTGGTTCCAGTTAGCTGGGGCTGAAGAATCAACTGTGATTAACAAGACAGTAGAACCACTAAAGAAAAACCTTTGTTTTACTGGGATAATTGATGCTGGTCAGCTGGGGAAAGGTGCCATGTTTGGGACTTAGTGTTAGTCTCTGCTGTTGGCAGATTTGGTACTCAGCAGCAGCTATAGCAGGTTAGCCTTGGTGAATGGAGATCCATGTTGTCAAGCCCATGCATGACCCCCTCCTCTGTCATCATGACCACTTTATTCATGGAACCATTGGGCAATGACAGGGATGGCTGTAGAAAGAGGCTGACTGTCCAGAGAGAGAATGGGTCATTCTATCTACTTAATTATCCACTGCTGAAGTTGCCTTTGATGAACATGTATTTACATGGGACACAAGATTCTTAACATCTTTTGCCCATTTGGAGAAATATTTTCTCCAGCTGTTTTCTCATCAATTTTCTAATCATTCTCTTCTAGTCTCTGACCAGCCTGCCAATCTATTGACTATAGCTAATGAATACACACCTGGCCATTTTTCCTTCCAAACAAAATGTATGACCATGTGTACTGCTGGAACTTCTGCCCAATGTGAAGATTTCCCTTTGCTGGTGTTTTTCAGGGTTATCCCAGAAAGAGTTGCAGCTGCCCACTTTTGGTGGTGCCTGTATAAGGTGCAGAACCATCAGTAAACCAGGCCCAAGTCTTCCCAAGAGAATAGAATTATTGCCTCCCTTCTCCCTTTTGCTTAGTGGGGATTGAACCTGATACTATGCAAATTAGGCCAGTATTTTACTTCTGAGTACTGTTCTTTTTAAATAACTGCCTAGAAAGACATCAGTTTTCAGTGATGTCAGAAAGAAAGAATATATGGAGGTGATAGGTACATATTATCTATACCCAATAGGCTTAATGACTCTAGGGGACATGAACTTTGTTCCACACATTAGAAATGGCTTTCTATGGGTACAAAGTTTGCCACAAATCCGGTTCTCAATTTTGTTTGAATTCTCAAGTTTGTTGAATGAGTGAAAGAAATTAAAGAGTGATATTTTTAATCACCTTTCTCCTAATAAAATGGTATCTTTAAACATTGTTGTGTGTTGTTTTCAAATTATTTTGAAATATTAAGTTAAAAATTACAGCTTATTTAAATATTTAATAATTAACTTGGAAAAAGTACTGGGGATTGAAATCAAGGTTTTGTGTGAAGCACATTGTCTACTGCTGAGCTATACCTCAATCCCCTTTACTTATTTATTTGAGCAAGCTCCACCCTCCATTTCATGTAGCCCAGGCTGGCCTCAGATATGCAGCCAAGATGGCCTTGGAGTTTCTGATACACTTGCTTTTTTTTTTCCTAAAGATTTATTTATTATGTATACAGGGTTTTGGCATATATGCCACACACCACAAGAGTGCAGCAAATCTCATTATAGATGGTTGTGGGAATTGAATTAGAGACTTCTGGAAGAGCAGCCAGTGCTCTTCACCTCTGAACCATCTCTTCTAGCCCCTGCTTTTGCTTTTTTGAGAGCTATGATTACAGTCATTTGCTACCATGCCCAAATTTTTGTTCTTGCTTTTATGTACTGATGGTTCTGAAAACTATAAAGTTTAAAACAACTCGATGTGTAACATATATGCATGAATGTGCACTCCACCTGTAAGTTTTTATATATAGCTCAGATTGGTAGGGAACTCACGACTTTTGCTGAGATGATGGCATGTCCATGTCCCACCATTTGTTTAGAGTTGGAAAAGAATGGTGTGATGCATACATACTAGCTTTGTGGCTTTTAGGCAAGTCTTTCAGGTCAGACTTTGTTCCTTTTTTCTTTCTCTCCATGTAGCATCAGGGCTATATAGAACAGACTCTTCTGGAGTTTGCTGTAATGTTCCTGCCCCTGCTTCCCAGGACTGTAGGTATGAGCTACCTCACCCAGTGCATATTTTTCTTACCTATAAAATAGTGACTTTGTCATTCTTTGTCTTGGTTCTTTTAGGTAACATTTGGAGAATTAATACAATAAATTGAAATATTTATTCCAGTGTTCAAAAATATTTACAATGCATTTCTTGCTTGGGGAAAAGGTAGTTATGGAGGAGGTATAGAAGGAATTTTTGGGGAACTGAGGATGTAGTTCAGTTGCCTAGTATGTATAAAATTCTGGCTTCTATCCCTAGCTCTGAGGCCAGCTAGGGATACATGATACTCTGTCGAACTTTTTTTTTTCTTTTCTTTTTTTCTCAATAGGATTTCACTATGTAACACCACCTCCTGGCAGCAAACTTTTTTTGAGGAGGAATTTCTAAGCAGTGTTGTATTCTTAGTAGAATATATGTGTCAGCTTACAACATGGGCCCTTGATACTGTTACTCTGAGTAGTTGCCATTTTCGTTTTTAGAGATTTTAAGCAATATCAGTAATGCTAATTCTGTTCTTTTGGGTGGCTGAACTTGTTACTAGTTGGAGAGAAAAATACTTATATAAATAGAAATCATTAGAATAATTGTCTTTAATTTTTTTGTAGGTCAACATCTAATTTGAAATATTAAAAGTGGATACAAAACTATTTCTGAAATGCAGACAATTAAGTGTGTTGTTGTAGGCGATGGTGCTGTTGGTAAAACATGTCTCCTGATTTCCTATACAACAAACAAATTTCCATCGGAATATGTACCAACTGTAAGTATAAAGGCTTTTTCTGATAATAAAAGGGATTACAGTGTGATGTCCATTGAAAAAACTTTGCCCTTACTGAATATTTGTCTATCTTTGCCCATTTTTTTTTTTTTTTAAATTTATTTTATGTGAATTGGTGTTTTGCCTGCATGTATAATAACTGTAAGGGTGTCAGATCTTGGAATTACAGATAGTTGTTAGCTGCCATGTGGATACTGGGAATCGAACTCAGGTCCTTTGGAAGAACAGCCAGTGCTCTTAATCGCTGAGCCATCTCTCCAACCCTCTTTGCCCATTTTTAAAACAATTACATTTTATTACCTTTATTTACCTTGTAGAGTGTGTACATACATCCCTGCACATCTGCCTTGGTACTTGTTTTAAATATTTATTTATTTATTATGTATACAGAATACAGAAGGGGATACCAGATGTCATTATAGATGATTGTGAGCCACCATGTGGTTGCTGGGAATTGAACTCAGGACCTCTGGAAGAACAGCCAGTGCTCTTAACCTCTGAGCCATCTCTCCAGCCCCCTGCCTTGGTACTTGTATGGAGGACTGAGGACAACTTGAAGGAGGCTCTTTTGATCCTGTGGGCTCTGGGATTGGACTCAGGTTATCGTGTTTGGCAGCATTTGCCCTTAACATCTCAGCCATCACATCAGCCCATTGTTTGCTATTTTTAAAGGTTTTTGACTTCTTATGAGTAATTACTTATACTTTAAATAGCGAGGGTAGAGAGATAGCTTCACAAGAGTACTGACTGCTTTACAGGAGGACTCAGATCCAGTTCCCAGCCACTTCACCTAGTTTGACTAGTGTCTTTAGGAGCTGATCAAAGAGAGTCTGGTATCTTAGGTTAATCTTCAGAAATATAGATAAAGGTTATCAGGTTAATGTTGATTTAGCTTCTGTGATGGCACAGCTGCTAGGGGAGTTAGGCTAAGGCTACCAGAAAAAAGGTGAAGTTTCTTTGAGGGATAAGAATTTAAAGATGTAGTGGCACAGTGGTAATTCCATGTAGTGGCATTACCTTTAATTCCAGTACTTGGGGAGGCAGAGGCAGAGGCAGGTGGATTTCTGTTAATTCGAGGCCAGCCTGCTCTATAGAGCTAGTTCCAGGATATCTAGGGCCACACAAAGAAATCCTGTCTCAAAAAAACAAAAGAACAAAATTAATTTGGTAATAAAAATCAGAAGTTTTGAAGTTACAAGGGATTTTTTTGAGGTAAGATGTGGATGTGTCTCAAGGTGAGACAGCCGCTGGGAAATTTCTAACCTGAGTTTTTACTTGCAAAAATGATTTTGTCTTTCATGACTTTATTAGATGATGAGCTTCTGGGTGTTTTATAAGTGTGTGCATCATTAAGGAAAGAACAGTATTGGGGTAAATTTTTAGATGGACCTGCTTAGGTGAACAGGTCAAAGTTAGTTATATATTTATTTATGGTGTCTATGTTGGCATGGAAATAGACTTAGTATGCAGTGCGTATTTATGCCCATCTGTGGACTGAGTTACCATTTAGAGAATAGAGATTAGAGCTAGGCTGAGGAATTGTACACATCACTTTGTCTAACATGGGAAAGAAAATTCAGGTCCAACTTGCAGATGAGAATTGGAAAATTAAGCTTTTCTGATACTTTTTTAGTTTTTATTTTTTGAGACTGGGCCTTAACTGTGTATCTCTGGCTTTTCTGGAACTTGCTGTGTAGACCAGGCTGGCCTTAAATTCACAGAGGTCTGCTTGCTACCTCTGTCCAATGCTTCCTGATTCTGAATCACCCCAACCCCCAGGCAAAGTTTCACTTTGTTGTTCATACTGGTTTCCAGGATTCAAGAGATCTTCTGCCTTAGCTCTCTCCAAGTGGCTAATCTGGATAGATGCTACCCAACACACCTGCCATATTCCTGGCTCCCTCCCTTTTATTGATTATTTAGTTAATTTTTAATTGTGTATGGATGATGTCCACATGCCTGTAGGTACCCACAGAGGCTGGAGTTACAGGTGGTTGTGAGCCATCTCATACATAGGTACTGGGAACTGAATTCTGAAAGAATAGTATGAACTCCTAACCACTGGGTCATCTCTCCAGCTCAGTTTCAGTTTTGAATTAAAAGGAGCTGTCTGTGAATAAATAGTTTCTTAGAAATCAGATTGAACATTGTTGAAACAAAGCACTATTTTTTAAATTTTTTAGATTTGAAGATCACATTTGAAAATTTTTATTATTTATTTTTGAGTCAGTTTTATATGGCCCAGAGTGGCCTTAAACTCACTAAGTAGGTCAGAGTGTTCTTGGCCAGTTTTTCTTCCTATTTCTACCTTCTAAGTGCTGGGATTGTGGAGTGTTCCACCATACCCAGTTTGTTTTTCCCTCCCTCCTACTTATTTATTTAGGAGTGTTCTACTTGATTGTATGCCTTCATGGTAGAAGAGAGTATCAGATTTCACTAGAGATGGTTGTGAGCCACCATGTGATGGCTGGGAATTTAACTCCAGACCTCCAGAAGAGTAGAAGCTCTCCATCTCTCCATCCCCTTCTTTTTTTTTTAAGCTGATTTATTTTCATCTAGCAAAATAAATCAGCTTATTTAAAAGCTTCTCAATACCACTAGTGGTCAGAAAGAATGAATCTCACCTTTCCTTTACATTGAAAACAGATAGAAGGTAAGACCTACTTTCTGTGATACCACTTATGATTTTGTGTTTGTCACATAGAGTACGACATCCCAGGACACAGTCTCCCATTTTTCCCAAGAGCCATTCAGCTCATGCAAGGACATAGTTGGTGAGATTGGTTACATAAAAAGAGTCGGACTAAGGGAAGATGAATTTTCTCCTAGGGAAGGAAATCAGTGGCTAGGAATTGTACTATCTTACCCACTAACAATGTTGCATTTCTTTGTTTTGCTTTTAGGTTTTTGACAACTATGCAGTCACAGTTATGATTGGTGGAGAGCCATATACTCTTGGACTTTTTGATACTGCAGGTGAAAGCTTAATGTCTCATATTTTGATTTGTAACTGTAGCAGTTGCTATTGGGTGTCTTTTTTGAATACCATGAAATTATCATATTAGTAATTCACTTATCTTTTATTATTAGTTATCAGGGTTAAATATAATGATGGTTACTGGCTTGGTGGCACATGCCTCAAGACTCAGGATTTAGGAGGCAGAGGCAGGTGGATCTTTGTAAATTTGAGGCCTGTACATAGCATGTTCCAGGACTGCCAGGGCTCTAGAGAGACCCTATCTCAAGAAACTACACATACAAAAAGGTGGTTGACCCTGCATGGCTAGTAGGAGTTTGGAATACCCTGGGTGGATGGTTTTTGGTAGAAGATACAATATAGTCTGAGAATCATTAGATAAACTCTTTAACTAGTTTGCAGGCTGAAGAGAGACTAAGGCATTATTTCCTTTCACCCTTTGTTCAGATCTCACAGTTGGGGACTAGAGATGTAGCTTAGTTGGTAGAGTATTTCCCTTGCATGCATGAGGCCCTGGGTTCAATCCCCAGCATTACCATATAAATTTGGTATGGCTGTAATTACAGCATTACAGAAGCAGAAGTTTCTCCTGGGTAGAATCAGGAGAAGCAGAAGTTCAAGGTCATATATAGCAAATTCAAGGCTAGGCTGGGTTACATAAAACTGAAATGAAATAATTCTCAGTTTCCTAAATATGATCAGGGTTGTAAACTTTGAATTTATTTTTACCTTCCATCCATTCACGTATTTATTTATTTATTTAATCATTCAATTTAGTCTTTCATTTATTTTTATTTGTTGAGACAGGGTTTCTCTGTGTAGCCCTTGCTGTCCTACTTTGTAGACCATGCTGGCCTTGAACTTGCGTTTGCCTCACAGTGTTGGAATTAAAGGCACTAAAGGCACATGCCACTCTACACCTAGTCAGTTGTAAGAATTTTTAAATTAGTCCGAATGTGTTTTAGTTTACTTTTTGAGACAGTATCTTTTGTGTAGTTCAGGCTAGTCTTGAATACAAAATCATCCTGCCTCAACCTCCTGATTTCTGGGATTACAAGTGTGTTAATATAAAAAGTTGAGGGGCTGGAGAGATGGCTTGGTGGTTGAGAGCACTGGCTGTTCTTCCAGATGTCCTGAGTTCAATTTCCAGCACCCACATGGCTGCTCACAACTGTCTAACCCTGTTCTAGGAGACTCAACACCAATGCACATCAAACTTAAATAAAAAAAAAAAAAAAGATAAAAAGTTGAGTATAACAGTAAAATTCATTTTGATAAGTGTTAGATTTGATGAATTTTATTTACCTCCACTATAATCAATATGCCTACCTTGTCTATGTATGTCTGTTTTATCTCTCCATATCTGTCTGTCTTTCTACTCATTCATCTAACTTGCCACCCACCAACCTATCATCCATCCATTCCTCTTTATTTATCCATTTATCCGTTTAGCTTTTAATATCCTACAATTCTGCTTGTGCTTGTACAGCTTTTTCTTGGTCTTGGCAGTCATAGATGGATTCCTAAGTTCCCACTATTTTGCTCTTCTAGGGTTTCTTGTGAATTCTTTATGTTTGACCTATGAGACCCATCCATGTGTGTATGCCATGTTTTTTTGTTTTGTTGCTAAGCATAATTGTTTATTCACACATGAGTGGATGTGTCTGGGTTCCAGTTATAAACTATTATAAATATTGGTATTATGAACATTATCTGATGTTTATCTGATGTCAGTAATGATGGTATGGACATAGGTTTACAAATCCTTTGAGATCCTCCCTACTTTCAGTTTTGCATACCTGTAAGTGGGGTTGTTGGGTATTGTGAAAATTCTGTTTTTAGGTATTTTAGAAACCTCTTTTCCAGAGCTGTGCCAGTTTATGTTCCTACCAATAATGTATGAAGGTTATATTTTCTTTGTAAATGTAAGTTCTCTTCCCCTGCCCCCCTTTAATGAATTAGATTTGTTTGTAATTTAGTTGAATATTAGACGTTCTATAGATACTAATCTCTCATCCAGATCAGGATTTACAGGCTATTTCTCTCATTCTCTGGATTGCTGTAATTTTTTTTCAGATTTTATTTTTATTTTATGTGTTTGGATATTTAGCCTGCATGTATGTCCCTGTACCACATGTATTCAGTGCCTGTTGAGGCCAAAAGAGGTTGCTGTATCCTCTGGAACTAGAGTTACAAGTGGTTGTGAGTTGCCATGTGGGTGCTGGGTACCAAATCCTAGTCCTCCAGAAGAGCAGCCACTGCTCTTAACTACGGAACCATCTTTCCAGCTCCTGGATTGTCTTTTTACTGTGCTGATACAGTTCTCTTGAGGGATGAGTTTGGATTTGAGCCTAGGGCCTGATTCAGATGAGGTAAGCACTGGCCAATTAAACTATACCCTTCTGCTGGGTGGTGGCACACGCCTTTAATCTCAGCACTTGGGAGGCAGAGGAAAGCAGATTTCTGAAAGTTTGAGGCCAGCCTGGTCTACAGAACAAGTTCCAGGACAGCCAAGGATACACAGAGAAATAAATATATACTCTCATAATACTGTTTTATTAAAAATTCTGTATATGGGTGTTTTGCTTGTATGTATGTCTGTGCACCATGTGCATGCATTACCTTTGGAGGCTAAAAGAAATTATTGGATCTCTTGGAATTGGAATTACTGACAGTTGTGAACCTCCATGTGCCAATGCTCCTAACCACTGAGCATTCTTTCTAGCTCCTGATACTGGCTTTTGATGCATAAAATAGCTCCTGATACTGGCTTTTGATGCATAAAAATGTTACATCTACATCTTGATGAACTCTGTCTACTTTTTCTTTGGTTCCTATACGTTGGTGTTCTCAGTGTCTTCCTCTCTCCCCAGTCAGTGAGGCATGATGCAGTGAAGATATGTTTTAGGTTTTCTGAGAGTTTTCAGGTTTAGGCCTTTGATCCATTTTGAGTTACTTTTTCTGAGTAATATCAGATAAGGACTCAGCTTCAACTTTTTGTGAATACTCAGTTGTATCTACCATTGGATCTTTGTCAAAATTGTTTCGTATAATTTATTTCTGGCTTTTATTTTCCCTTGATCTACTTGTCTTTAACTCAGTATCATATTCTTTTGCTCACTCTAACCTTTTAGTAGGATTTTAAAAATTAGAACTATTCATTTTATTGTGTATGTGGGTATTTTGTCTTCATGAATGTATATAGCATGTGCATGCTTAGTGCCTCAGAGATCAGAAGCTGGCATTAGAACCCTGGAACTGGATTACTGGATCAGCTAGGAATTTGAACCCAGGTTCTGTGGAAGAGCCATAAGTGTTCCTAACCTCTAGGTCCCTCTTTAGCCCCATTTATTAAGCTTTGAAATCATAAAATATAGAGTCTTCTAGCATTGGATATGTAGGGTAGAATTGACAATATTTTCATATTAAATCATCTAGCAGATGAGTATAGAATGTCTTTCCATTTTGGGGGGCTTCTTTACTTTCAACAGTTTTTGCCCTTTTCATTTTGTGAATCTTTCTCCTTCCTGGTTAATTTCTACGAATTTTTTTAAATTTTGTTTTTTTTTTTTTTTTTTTTTTTTTTTTTTTTTAATTTTTTTTTTTTTTTTTTTTTTTTTTTTTTTTTTTTTAAACTTTATTTATTTATTTGCCTTGGTGTTTGCCTGGAACTGGAACTACAGACAGTTGTTAGCTGCCATGTGGGTGCTGGGAATTGAACCTGGGTCCTCTGGAAGAGCAGACGGCGCTCTTAACCACTGAGCCATCTCTCCAGCCCCATAAATTTTGTTATTTTTTATGTACTCATTGATTCTTGCCAAGCTTGTTTTTCTTGGGCCTTTCCAGTTTCAGATATTGGCTTTAATATGCACTTGTTGACCAAGTATTGGACTTAGTTTGGTAGTTATTATGGATGGTATATGTCTTCAGTAAGAGCTTTACTGAGATTAGTATTTTGATAGGTGGTTTCACTGTGATTGTTAAAGAACCAGAAGTAGATTTGACTTTTTTTCAAAACCAGACCTGTAGTAGTAGTTTATTGTTACTAAATTATTAAGTTACTAATAAAGAACTAAAAATTGGAAATAAAAGCAAATAATTTGTCAGTTTTCTTGCTGTTTAAGTTATTGACATATGTAAAGTAGAATTAGCTTAGAGAGTATTATCCAAACAGCATGTAATACCAAGCCATACCTTTGAGTGGATAGCTTGCTTTGTCACTAATGGTCAGTTTGCTGTGAACTAACTGCATACTTGAAGTGTTGACAGAGCTGGGATTTATTTTCTCCCTTTTGTTTTGAAATAAGAATTTGCTATGATGTTTGGCTGGCTTGGATCTTGCTTTGTAGACCAGGTTGATCTCAACCTTGTGATTCTCCTGCCTCTGCCTTCTGAGTGCTGAGTTTATGGGGGTGTTCCACTATCTTCATTTGTTTTCCTCTTAAATTTTATTTAAATTTTTTAAAAAATTTATTTATGTGGAAGCACATGCCACAGCTGTGGGGAGTTGGTTCTCTCCTTTTACCATCTGTCATCTGTTTGCTGAGGATGGAACTCAGGTTATTAGGTACGGCACCATCTTTACCCACTGAGTGATCTTGCTGGCTCTACCATACCCATCTTTGACTCTTTTTTGGATGTTTGATCTTATGTTGCTCAGACTGCTGCTGCACCATCAACCTTCCTGCCTCTGTCTTTCTAGTGCTGAGATTATAGTCTTGTGCCAGCTATGCCTGGTTTTAATGTGGTATGGGAGTAGAACCCAGGGTTTCGTGCTAGGTATTCAGAACCTACTAAAGAGCCTTAGCCCTTGACCTGTGATTTTTTTTTTTTTTTAAGATTTATTTGTTTATTATGTATACAGTATACAGAAGAGGGTACCAGATGTCATTACAGATGGTTGTGAGCCACCATTTGGTTGCTGGGGATTGAACTCAGGACCTCTGGAAGAACAGTCAGTGCTCGTAACCTCTGAGCCATCTATCTCTACAGCCCCTTGACCTGTGATTTTAATGTGATTTTATTGCCATGTGGCTATAAATTTAGTTGCTGACTTCTCCAAACATTTTCTTCTAGGGCAAGAGGATTATGATAGACTACGACCACTGAGTTACCCACAAACAGATGTTTTTCTAGTATGTTTTTCAGTGGTTTCTCCATCCTCATTTGAAAATGTGAAAGAAAAGGTAAGTCAGACTCTTTCCCCTTGAAACCTGTACAGACACTTAGTTGCCCTGTTACAGTTTCAGAGGCTTGTGGATTGACAAAATCATTTTAAAACCCTCCTTTTAGTGGGTGCCCGAGATAACTCACCACTGTCCAAAGACTCCTTTCTTGCTTGTTGGGACCCAAATTGATCTCAGAGATGACCCTTCTACTATTGAGAAACTTGCCAAGAACAAACAGAAGCCTATCACTCCAGAGACTGCTGAAAAGCTGGCGAGGGATCTGAAGGCTGTCAAGTATGTGGAGTGCTCTGCCCTCACACAG
>PVIH01029098.1:0-14205 GCA_004025045.1 Sigmodon hispidus | reverse complement strand
CGTAACATGAGCTTGGGGTTCTTGTGTACATAATGGGCTGCTAGATCACCAAGCAGAGTTCTCATGATGTCGGTCAAGTACTCAAGCTTGCTGTGCAGAGCCAGGGAAAGCAGTGAAGCCACGTGGCAGCGGTCCCTCTGGGAGAAGCTTGGCTGCTCCTCCAGAGTGCGGATGAGCTAGACAGGGACTTGATATTCACTCCACAAAGCCCCATACCCTCCCTATTTCTGTGGCCATGTCTCTAACTAGGTCTGGCCAGTCCCCAGCCCCACCTCCCTACTAGCTGAGACTCCCTTGCCCTTCCTGTCCCCACCATCCCTGTGGCTCTCACTGTGAGAAGGAAGAGCTTGCTGTTGAGGAGATTGGAGAGTTGGGTGAGGCCCTGGCACACAGTGGCATGACGACTCTCTTCCCCAAGCCCTTCAAGCCCTGTCTGCAGTGGGCAGCCACCATGGCCGGGAAAGAAGGCACGCTCAGCATATGTCCGGTAATCCAGGAAGGGTATTCCACTGGCCTCCAGGTCGCTGGTGAGGTCTGTCATCTCAGTCATCAGGTCTGAAGGCCAGGACCCATGAAGATGTGGGTTCAGGCCTGGTGGATGCCCTGTTCTCCCACCTGTACCCTACACACCTGTGAACTCCTTGCGACACTGGTCACCCACACCAGTCTCCAGGTTCTCCAGTTGCACCAGCACCTTCTTATAGTCTCTCAGGGCCTGCTTGCTCTTGTGCCTGGAGCCAGAGGCTAGACATCAGCCATAGGCCCAGACTAGGATGACCTCTGGCCTGCCATGAGAAATTTGCCCACATGTGCTTAAGAGGGAAGGAGCATCCTCACCTGTACATGAGCGTCAGGAGCAGTACTGCAGCAATCAGCACAGTAGCTCCCAGGCCCAGGCCCACCTGGGCCTCCACAGGAAAGGTGGACATCATAGGCTCTGCTTCATACTGGACAGGGCCTAGAGCCAGGCGCACATTGCCCATCTGTACCTGGGGGAGCAGGGATCCTGAGCATAGGCCTGCAGCACACCACCCATCCACCAGGGGTGTACACTCACCACGAACTCGGGCAGGGTGCTTGAACCATTGGTTGGCTGAGGAGCATGGTGGGGTGGCTCACAGTACAAATGAGTAAGCGTCAGCGTCTTTACCAGGCACTCTCCATCTCCAATGTACACCTGCACCTCCTCCTTGCTAATACCTAGGTTGAGGCCCTCGCCCTAGGACACATAGCAGAAGCCTGAGCTTGTGAGAGCCCCGCCCCTATCCTCCTCAGGATGATGAGTGCCCCCAGGCAGTGGCACACATACCTCCACATCCAGGATGTGACCTGGCTTGAGACGATAGGGGTGAGCGAGTCCTTCATGACTGAGTGGAACCAGGCGAGGGTTAGGCTGGTACAGAAATTCCTGACCTCCACTAGCACTGGCAAAGTCTACTTGCATGTTGTCTAGAGCAAAAAAGACCCGCTTTAGGAGGGCCCCATCTGGCACCGCTGGACTGTGGCACAGAAGGAGGCTAGATGAGTTGACAGAGCACAGGGTGGAGCACTGGAAGCGGACAAGGATGTAGATGAGTGAGTGGTCTTTGTGACTCTCCCTGCCCCCTCACTAAGCATTCCCTGGGGATGACCCTATTCTCTGCTAGTGGTGGTAGGGGACTCACCTGTAGCAAACCACTCTCAAGCTGGATACAAGCCTGGGGATCTGCAGCAGGAACACCACAGCTTTTCCTTGAGTTCACATCCTGGTACTGGACCCCGGAAGCCTTTATGTGGTCCACATCTTCCAGCCACACAGACAGCAAGGGCTGCCACATGACGTCTAGGCCTATACCCCTGACTCGAATCAGTCGTCCACCTCTATGCCAGGATGGAAGTTAGAGAGTTGAGAGGATCTTGAGTAGCTCAGCCCTAACACCCTATCTTTCCTTCCAGTTGTTCACTGAGGGTTGGCCAAGTACTCACCCCCGGAAGCTGACACTAGGCTCTGCTGCCACCAGCTGGGGATTAGCAGTATATTGAAATGGAATGGTGAGCAGTTTGCGCTCAACATGGCCAAAGACTACAAGGACTGTAGCTTCTCCTGGCTCTGCTTGAGGCATGGTGTAGCATATGATGGCTTCAGGACACACAGGCTCCTGGCTGCAAGGGAAGGGATATTCTCACTTTGGGCTCAGCCCTAGACCTGGCCCAGTCCTTCAGGAAGACAACCATTTGTTTCCCTCAGCAGGGGCAGAGATTACTAGTAGGACCATTTCATTTAGAATTTCAAGGAAGTCTTGAATATGCTGTCCCATTTTATCGAATAGTCCTCCATTTGACAGTGGCCAGGCTTGGAGCAGGTGAGCTGTGTTGGATACTTACATGAGGCAAGGTTGGTTACCCACAAAGGCACTGATGTTGCCTCCTGTCTGAAGGTACTGGCCATGTATGGTGAGCTTGGTGCCTCCTGACTGGGGACCCCACTGAGGACTCAGGCTCAGCAGAACAGGGTCCTGGGGAAGAGAGTAGGCTGGAGTGGACACAAGACCCATTCTCAAGGCCCTCCAGCTTTGTGATACTTACTTGTCTCCTGAGTCAGGGGCTTCAATAGACTGTACTCTACTTCTTGAAGTGCCATGTCTTTCCTCTTCCACTTTTTCTGCCTAGACTAGCTCTCCTCTTGTCTGTCCTTGCCCTTCATACCGCCTTCTCCCCCGCTTGGGGCAATTTATACCTGGAACCTCCCAAGTTCTAAGCTCTATGATCCAGTCACCAATTCGGGGCACTGCAGCAAAATTTGCTCTAAAACACTCCTATTTTCACCCTGGGCCTTCCTCCACAGTGGCTCAACCAAGTGCTCAGGTCTCAGGTTAGCATCTGGGGGTATTCCTACTTTCTCCGTATTCTCTACTAGGGCTCTTCATCCTGGTTGTCTGCTGTTCTTGCTCCTGTAGTGCCTGCCTGCCTTCTGGACAGCTGCTAGTGACAGTGTCCCTGACATCACAATACTGCCTCCAGCCTGCTCTCCACTGAGATCATGCAGCTTCCTTCTTGAGCGCAGCAGTGCTCCTTCTGCCCTTGGATCCAGTTTGACATCTTTATATAGTCCCCCTTCCCACCATACCACCTCAGGACCACCTTAGGGGAGTTACTGACCTGGTAGATGAAGTGCTGGGTTGAGATGCCAGGAGGACGACTCTTAATGGCCACTTGGATGGGCCCAGAAGTGCCATTGGGAGCAGGTGATGTCACACACACAATCCTGGTGAATCAAGGTCCAGTAGCTGCTCAAGCCCTAGAGGAGCCTGTTCTTCCTCTGTCATGTTTCCCTTTTGTGCTCCACTCAGGACCCTCACAATTCTTGGCTGCAAGCTTCCCTTTTTTCTGGGCAACCAGTTTCTGAAAGCCTACTCTGGATAACATCCCTCCCCTCCCCAGCCTGCTGAGGTGCCTCACCTGGCAGAGATGCGGTAGAGAGACGGGTCAGGGTTGCAGGGCTGGCCAGCCACAGTCACAGCATTTTGCACATCATTAAAGGCCTGGCCCAGGTTGGAACCCAGGATGGTGATGGCCAAGCCACCTTCTGGGGGACCAGTCAGGGGTTCAATCTGTAGCAGAGAAGGATGGCAGATAGAATACCCCAAACTCACATCCCACTCTGCAGTGGTGGTGCCCAGTCAGCCAACTACTGGAAAATGCCTAGACCAAACTACTAAGGACTGAGAGTCTGAGGCAGGTGGGTTGGCATGGGGGAATATTGGACAGTGCAGACAGAAACATTGGAGAATGGGGAAGCTAGGCTCTACAGGGGAAGAGTCTCACCACATCAATGGTGGGTGTGGGGCATAGCTGTTCCACAGCATCTGGTGGGCACAGTGGCCCATAGCGGCAGGAAGGTTGGCCATCACCACACCACAGACAGCTTAGGCTTCCATTGGCTGCCTGGCAATGGCTGCAGTCAGGGTGACCCACAGCACAGTCATACAGAGTCACTAGGGAAGGTGGGGAAGCATGTTGAGCCACTGCTCATGAGCCTTATATCATGCCCCCACCTGCCTTGTCAACTCAGAGCTCACCATAAAGATCATGGGCATTGTCCAGCCGCTGGATCTCACCTCTGGTTACATAGATGGGCACTGGGAGCTCCCAATGGGACATAGAGAGATGGAACTGTGTACAGAAGGTATAAACAGGCTTGATGGATCCCCACTTGGGACATGTCTGCCTCTTACTTCCTCCAGAACACCATCCTTAGAATGTGTGTGATTGTCCTCTGTGTCTCTAAGCAGAGGGATAGAGGCTGCAGGCACCCTACTCCTGATACATGCCCAGAGTGCCTGGCACAGAGTGGGCTTTTGTAAGTAATGGTCAGAGGAACAGAGGCTGAGCAGAGAGTGTTCTCTCTCTCTCTCTCTCTCTCTCTCTCTCTCTCTCTCTCTCTCTCTCTCTGTGTGTGTGTGTGTGCATGTGTGTGTGTGTGTGCATGTGTGCATGTGTGTGTGTGTGTGTGTGTGTGTGTGTGTGCATGTGTGTGTTTAAGTGGAGTAGAATGGAGTGGAGTAAGGCTGCCTAAGATACCAAGCAGCCTTTCACCTGCTGAGCCTGGCAGTGAATGAGGCCAGAGTCCCTGGATGTCTCCTCTAGGAAGGCAGGTAGCTTCTGAAGTTTTCCAGGCAGCTCTAGCCAGCAGTAGTATAAGGCAGGCAGACCCTGGAAGGTGCAGATGCCATAATGTCAGGCTGTGGATACTGTCTACTCTGCCATCATTAATTCCCCATCAACCTGACTACTCACTTGGAAATAGTGAAGGTTCTGAATGTGCAGGATCAAATGACTCTCCCAGCCCACAGGTACCAATTGGGGACTTTCTATGCCTTCAACCTGGGGACAAGCCTCTGGGCCACGAACCTGGATGTCCACCTAGGAAAAGGACAGTTTTAGCCCTTCAAAATTGCATAGGACCACTCTTGGGTGGGTCTGGTCCTGCCCTGCTGGGGTGACCTGTGTTGATCAGGTTCAAGGAGTTTGCATGTCAGTCATACCCACCTCCTGGGCACTGTAGACAGTCTTCTCACCCTCTGGGCAGTGCTCTCCATGTACACAATGGCTGCTCTGGGGACACCAGTGACACCGCCACAGGCTGCCCACACAAGTGCGACACCTAGAGGGGGCAGGGTGTTCTTAGGCCGGGCACCATCTGGGATTTCTACCCTTACCTATCAGGAGCCAGATTTAGGAACTCACGGGGCAGCCACTTCCAAGGCCTGGACAGCACTGCAGTCATAGAAAGAGAAGGTGGTGACAGCCACAACCACATCCTCAAACATCAGAGCCAGGGGCAAGGTGACATGATCTGGAAGGGGACAGTGGTAGCAGGGGAGGTCTTGTAGCTCCTACCTGTTCCAGTTCTACCACAGGTTCCCTACTCAAAGGTCCACTCACCTGAGCCTGGAGGATTCGGTGGCACCTCATCTCCAGGAGGGGTGACACAGACCACATGGGAACCTTCCACTTGAGCCAGACTCTCATAGCCCCCAAAAGCACAATGGAAGTATTCATCCATGGCCAGAGTGGGCAGCCAGGGAACAGACAGAGTGACCTATGACATGAGAGGGAAACAAGGAGATGGATCTAGAGCAGAGTGCTGTAAGGGCCATGCTGGGGCTGTGGGCAGAGGCATCCAGGGAAGAAACGGGAAGGAAGCAGCTAAGGTTGTGTTCCCACAGACCATGGCCACACTAGCTGAAACACCAGCAGTGTCACTGCCTCACCTGGCCCTGGTCCTGGCGGGGGTGCTGGGCTGGTAAGAGGGTCTGGATGTGAAGGCAGTAGTTGTCTTCATAGCTCCACAGCCACTGGTTTGGCTGAGCTGCCCGTCCACACTCGCCCCGCCTAGTACACCTGCCAGGCAGGAGCCCATTGGTTCACCATGTGAGTCTCAAACTTCCTGGCATGGGCTTAGGAAGATGGCCTAGCTGGAGCGCAGTAAGGAGGAGGAGTGAAGGGAACATAGGGCTTCATGGCCAGGGTACAGGCCTTAAATATGAGCAAGAGGAAAACATTTCCTTTCTTTCTCCCCCTTTCCCTCTCCCTCTCTTCCAGCAAGGGCCCAAGTAGCCCAGACTGGCCTCAAACTTTACTATGTAGCTGAAGAGAACCTTGAATTTCTAGTCTTCCCGCCTCTACCTTCCAAGTACTGGGATTACAGGTGTGGGTCACCATGCCTAGTGTATTTGTGGTAGGAGTTGAATCCAAGGTTTTGTGCATTCTAGGCAAGCACTCTACTGACTGAGCTATATTCCAAGCCTACATTTCAGGTTTACATAAATGAGTCCTGGGCTGACAGCCCAGGATGGAGAAAAGCTTGAGTGGACCAAGGAACACCAGCAGCAAGTCATGGGTCCTGGGAGAGATTTCAGAGGCCTGGATTGAAGTAGGATTACTGGAATGAGAAGTTGTGAACAGTGACCCAATGAGCTGAGATGGGATTAAGGAGCTCAGCAACACTGAGCCAAGTAGGCCTCTTGGCATACCTACAGTTGCTTCTGTGGACAAGTCTTCAAAGAGTCACTTAGGTGCCTCTGTTTCTTATGTTATAACCATGCCTGTTGACTCAAGCCTGGACCTATGTGGTGATATATTGTATATTTAATAAAATCAGTCTTCATGGTTTGACTGTGGGTGATTCTGTCCTCTGATATTCCAGCCTGATGTTATTAAATATACAATATATCACCTTGGGGCCATGCTCACCTTCCCTGAAGGATGCACCAGCCACACAGTGGATCCCTAGCCTGGAGGCAAGTGGTGCAGTTGAGGAACTGAGGACAGGCTGCCACAAGGACCCGATCTACCTGGATGGGCAGTGAGAAAGAGATAAAGGTGGGTTACAAAGATTCAAGTCACTTAGACACATCCCATCCAATTCTAGAGATAGGCCTTACCTGCTGGGCAGTCAGGACATAGAGGTGATCCCCAGTACTGTCTACCAGCAGGTCTGGGCTGATGGCTGAGCCTGGGAGGCCCACTTGCTGGGAATGGTATATCTGGCCTTGGGAGCTGTTTAGGAAGACCTGGATAGGAGCACAAAGATAGGACTGGGACACTCTGCCAAGCCAAGGCCAGCTAACTTGATAGCTTAATGCTGGCCATTGAACACACATGCTTTCCTGTCTTCTTTACAGGAACATAAAGATTCTCAGGAAGTAGCCTGTTTCCCCAGAGCCAGATGCTCCAACTGCTAGGCTATCAAGATACAGACTTGCCACTTTCTCTCCATTCAGGACCTTCAGGGTTAAGCCACTCTCCAGGAAGTAACGAGGCTGGGGCAAGAGAAGTACCCTAGCTGAGGCTCTTAAATATCAGGCCATTGTACCACATGACAAGAAGGGGAACTATATACACAACAAGTTCACTGGGAGGCAGGCTTTGTTTTAGAGATAATCCTGAGTCCAGGCTACTTCTGAGCATCAGGTCTTCTGGGCCTTTCTACATATCATCTACACCCACCCCCATTGGCTAGAGAAGGCACAGCTGCCTCCAAAGATTCCTCATTTGAGGACTAGAGGAGCAGGTGGATCCTACCAGATGTTCAAGTGCAATGAAGCCTTCTGACCCACCAGTGGGCACAGCTGAGGGGTGGAGTGTCCTGGGACTTTCCTAAGCTACAGGAGGCAGGGCCACCTGTACAAGCAGCAAAGTCAGGCCCAGCCTGAAAGTATGGAGGCCATCTAAGAACACCCCCACTGGTCAGGATCTCACCTTATGTAGCTGGCCCTGGGAGTCTCCCAGGAAGGCTATCGTGTACTCATCAGCCTGGATAGCAGCCACTGCACTGATGGGCTGTCCCAGCTGCAGCAGAGGCTGAGCCTCTAGGGGTTGGCGGCCTGCGATGGGGCTGGGGGTGTGTTCGTCACCACAGGGGTATGACTCAGGGGAATCCTGGATAGGGAAGGTATAGCAAATCAATACCCAGGAGGGGTGGGCAGGCCCTCCCTTGGAAGCAGAGGATACCCCACAGCTAATGAGAACGGAGTTGGGAGGAATCAGGAACCAGGAAGGTCTGGCCAGGAGGGTCTGGAAGGCTGGTCCCCAAGCCTCACAATATCACAACTTGTCCCACAAAGAAAGAGAGACAGAAAGAAACAGGCTGGGAGCAGGTTGAAGCTTGGAGACAGCCATTTGCTATCTATTGATATACCTAGCCAAGAGGTTAACCAGTAGTTAGCTATTCCTGGAGAGTTCCCCTGTCCCATATCACAGAGGGAGAGGACTAGCAGGGCAGAGCAAGGAACAGAAAGTGAAGACAGAACCCTTGGTCAAATTTAGGAACCAGGCTCTCATCACTTACAGGAGGCAGGGTGACACAACGCGATGTGACACCATATTCCACAGTGGCTTCTTCCATGCCACTGGGACCCTGACCACCGGTGGTGTAGCAAAGTCTCCTGGCCTGTTCCATACTCTTGTCCAGATCAGCTAAGGGAAAGGCACACAGGGCTGCCTGTGCCTGATTTGTGCCTGCTGCAAATGCGCCTAGCAATGTGTCCGGAGCAAGGAAGGCAGCTTGGATAAGGCCGTGGCCATGGCAGGCAAGGGGCACTTCCACATAGGAGTAAAGGTTAACATCTCCAAGGCAGACACGAGCTACATAGGAGCGATAATCAGCCTGGGCCCGGGCTCCACGGCGACGGAAGACAAAGTAGGCAGAGTGGGCATTGGAAAAAGCCGCCACATAGGTATTATTATAGTCTGAGAAGTCTCCCACCACGAGTCGTCCCAGACCTTCGCTGGAGAAAGGCTGTGGCCCAGCCAGCTGTCGCACACTTAGAGGTGGTACCCCTGCTGACAGCTTGCCTGCCAGGCCCCTGGCCACCAGCAGGAGGTCTCGGCCTGGCAAAGGCACCACTAGGCCCACTGTGGTTACTCCGGGGGTATTAGCAGCCACAAACTGCCCATCACCAGGGTCCTCAGCCTGGTACAGCACCTGAGCCACATCTCTAAGGCTCCGCTTCTCACATACACCCTGCCTCACTTGCCCACAAGCTACTAGTTCTTGAGCCCTGCTGCTCACCAGCAAGAGCTGGTTGGCATTATCAGTGAGCTGGGCCTGTGGGCACTCAGCCAAGTCACGGAAAGGCACACAGTCAGGACTGTCGATGACAGGGCCAGTGACAGCCACAGCCTCCATCTTCAGCTCAGGGTTGAGCTGGAAGAGGTGATTCACTGCACCTACGTAGAGGGTGCCCTGGCCTGGCACCAGCACCAGGTGATTGAAGCTGGTGTTGGGTACAGAGAAGCGATGGGCTCTGTTCAAGGGCAGCGGCAGCAGCAGCAGGCACAGCAGCAGAAGGTGGAGACTGAAGAGAAGCCAGGGAGCCATCACAGGAGCCTGGAGGAAGTCAGTCAGCATGAGGCCTGGTAGGAGAATGCTGAAGGTACTCCATTCCCCAACAGGCAGAAAGGGGCAAAGGGCAACATGAGAACTAAACTTGGAAAGAGACAGGATCAGACGAAGGCCCAAATGGAGAGAGAGAGAAAGGACAAAGAAAGGATCTGGAGAAAAAGACAGGATGGGGTGAGGGTGTACACGAGGAAAGAATTCTTTTATCTTCTGTGAACTATAAAAGAGACAGATTCTGGGAAACCACATGAGCATGTCACAGGGGCAGGAGAGGAGAGGGACAGGGAACAAGAAAGCCATATCTACAGGGAAACTGAGTAACCATCAGACAAAGAAAGACAACATGGGGGCAAGGGATGCCAGACCATCATGTGTCAAGGGGAGATACCCATGGAAAAAGGGATAGAAAAAACCCATTCTAGGCAGTCAGACCCAGATGCATAAAGGGACCTTTGCTAGCTCAATGAGACAGTCAAACAGAGCTTTGACTTCTGGCCAAGATGCAACCAGACACAAACAAACAGTAATGACCTCAAAACAGTAATGAACAGGTGGCCAGGGCTAGGGCCTTAGACCACCACTGGGTGGCCAGCATACAGGTGGCAGGACAGCTTTGAGACAGCCTGGAGAGTGCTGGGGAAATCTGGGGCACCAGGAGTAAGCTCAGGGTGCTGGAGTGATGGAGCCCAGCAGCTAAAACCTGTGGAGTACTAGTGTCAGAAGGGTTCTCAGTAGGAGCGTCGATGAGGAGAACCGGGAGAGAAAGGTCATAGAGAGCTTGATTGAAGCAGGGGACGGGGGTAGGAAAGCAGGCCAGAGGACATGAGCAGATAGAAACCTGGGTCTAAGTCACCGAGTGCAAGGGCCAGCCCCTAGCTCCCCGTCAACCCCAAAGCAGTCAGTAGCAGCCACGTACAAACTGCCTAATTAGATGCTATTCAGACAAACCTGGAACTCCAGAAAGAGGAAAAGAGCTAGTGACAGATCTTTAACTGAGTTGAGATCTGTACAGCTACCTGTGTGGGCATGTGCCAGCCAGAAGCCACCTACTGCCACTCAGAAAGACCCCGGGTCCCTTTATCATGAGAGCACAGACAGGAAACACCATTTCCTATAGTGCCCATGTGTCTCTCTGACAGAGTTAAATGTATGTAGTGGGTGAGATGAGGTTTCTACCCAAGAAGAAAGAGAATATGAAGCTCCCCACAAGGCTGCTCTATGCCTGGGCAAATTTGTTCCTCTCTGCATGTCTTTGGGGACACAGGGCCCAGACACTTACCACTACTACGGAGTGCAGAAATGGGGTCTCCTCACATCAGCTGCCTCAGGGCAGTGGCAACGGGCACAAGATGGCTGTGGGGGGGGCACTGTTCACAGTGGGAGGGAGACAGTTGAGGCTCAGCCCCATTCATGCTGGCCCTAGGGGAGGAAGGAGACAAGGGAGGGGGCAAGGGCCTGGCGACCAGGCTCCACCACAGCTGACAGCTTTGTCAATAGTGGCCTGGCCAAGGCAGCCCTGCCTCCACCCCAACAATGTCCCTTCTGTCCAGAGGCTCAGGCCAGGGACCCACTATCTGGTGCTCTTACCCCCACCAGGGCTGTTCTAGTCAGGGGGCTCCCTGCCACTCCCGGTCTCCAGGGAGACACCTCCCCAGGGTGGGGATGCAGAGACAAAGGGGCAGGGTTTCCTTCAGTCAATTCCCCCCCTTGCAGCCCACAACTCTTGTGCCAGTGCAAAGTGCTCCCTCCTGGGTCTCTGTAAAGAGCACAGGATAGCCCTTAAGCCCCCACCACAGGGCCAAAGGCGCTGAGCCCCTGAAATGCCAGCCTTGGCCTCAGTAGCCTTGTTTCTGGCTGAAGTGCCAGTCCCAGCTGTCAAAGGCTGCCTTTGTCCAGGCTAAGGCAGAGGAGGCGCCCACAAAGACAGCCCCATGAAGAAGACCTTCTCCTCTGCCTCCTGGCCTGAAGGAAGATTGTCCCCACCCAGCCCTACCCCCAGGACTGGCAAAGTTGTGCCAGTTACAGTGTGGTAGTGGGAAAACCAGCAGAGGATGATTTGTGGGAGGTGTGGATGCAAAGGAACCAGAGGACTTTGCCAGAATTAAGCCCTGGCCTTCAGACCTGGGACAGGGAGGTCCTCCCTGGGGGGAGGGGGCTTTCTACCATAGGAGGGAAGCGGGTGGCAGTATCAGCTGGCTCCCCCAGTGCCCTCTTAAGGCAACTTTGGGAGGCGCTAACCTTAAGGCCCACTATACAGAGACTTGTTTACTCAGCTCAGGGTTTTTGTTGCTTCTATCTTTCACAGTAGCAGCAAGTTCCAGGGTGAAGTGGCAGGTGGCTGCTGCCATCTGGCTGAGCCGGTTGGTTGGCTGTAGGGGTGGGGAGCCAAGCAGGCAGCCTCCTTACATTGCACTCCATTCCAAGTTGGTACCAGCTTTCTCATTTTGGGTCAGAAGTTCTGGTTCAATCTCCTAGCTCCAGTGCCACACCCCCCACCCTGGGGGACACTATGCCTGCAGCTATCACACAAGTGTCACTGTGGAACCAGATTGGTATGTGATAGCCTTTGCTTGACTCAGGCCAGTGAGCCCAACAGATCCTAGCTTCTTCCCTGTCTTTAGCAGCCCTGAAGCACTGTCCTTAGGCCCAATGGTCCCTGCACATGGTGTCCAAACCAGCCCCACCTCCTACCTACCTTGGGCCACCATGGTCTGAGGGGTAACTGCTTAGCCAGGAGTCGTGGTACCAGTGGTACTTCAGTCTCCTGCCCCACAATACAATTGTGCCCAGCCCAGCACATCCCAGTGAACCCAGATTGCGAGCCTAACCCATCCTGGCCCGCCCCTTTGTCTAACAGCAGAAGGCAGGGTTTTGCTCCCCTTTGCTGACTTCAGCAGGTGTAGTAAAGGACTGGGTATAGGTACACTTACCTTCCCAGACTTTCTCACTGTTTTGCATTTGGTCAAGTATAAACCTAGGGCCCTGGGATAGAGAATGTGGGTAGGCTTGTATCAGTGATGCTATAACCATGGAAAAAACAAATGCATTGCAGATGTGTTTGGTGGTATAGACATAGACCCTTGAAAGTGTGGTACTGAATAGGTACAGGTGACAAAATGAGAGAATCCAGGAGCTCCACCCTGGGATGTACTTTCACTGGTCATCAAAGAAAGAGTGTGGAGATGAGGAAGAAAGATGTCCCATAAGCAGCAGGACATGCCTAATAAGGCCTCTGGATATGGATTGACAACTTGGCTTGGGTGGTTCATATAAAAAGTTCCCAGCCAAGGCTGTTACATAGAGAAACCCTGTCTCGATACAAAACAAAACAAAACAAAGCACTCAATCAAACAACAAAAATAAAGAAGGAGGAGGAAGAGGAAGAGGAGGAGAAGAAGAAAAAGAAGAAGTAAGAAGAAAGAAAGTTCCTAGCCAGCTACATAGTGAAAGCCTATATCCCCCTCACCCCTAAAAAAAGAAAAATAGAAAAGGAAGGAGGAGGAGGGATGGGTGAGAGAGAGTGAACAAGAGGGTGGACAGTGTGAGGGGGAAGGAGGGAGAGAAGAAAAAGAAAGAGGAAGAAAAAATAAAGAAGAAAACACAAATATCTTCAGTTGAGCTTGGGGAATGTTTCCTTACCTCTTTTGTCACAAAAGAAAATGCATCTATGGACGACAAGCAGCCTCATTCTCTGTACCTGCATATGTAAATAGCTTACATAGGCTTCTTTCATGCCTCCTGAGCAGACAGGAGCAGCTGCAGCTGGTAACATCAGTGATATATGTTGACTCCAGGAGTGAATATCTTACACAAAAGGAACTACGCTGCTACAATTCTGCATATGGCTTGTACTTCTTAGTAGCATCCTTTGCAGATGTGTCACCCTGCTCTATATGAGTCCTCCACAGACCAGCTGTATACAGCTGTTATTTATAGGTAGGTAGGTAGTCTCTACTGTTTTGGTACCAACTCCTGGCTGTGTGCCTGGGTCATACATAATGGCAAGGGACTGACTGGTCACAAAAGATATATCCTGCCTCTCCCACTTCCACAGATGTGGTGTCTTCAATACCACCAGTGCATTGGGCATTTAAAAATATTTTATCTTTTGTATATGGGTGTTTTTCTTGCATGTGTGGCTGTGCCCCACATTTGTGCCTGGTACCTAGAGAGGCCCGAAGAAGACATCAGATATCTTGGAAGTACAGTTACTGACAGTTGTGAGCTGCCATGTGGGTGCTAGGAACAGAACCCAGGTCCTCTGCAATGGTAGCCAGTGCTCTTAAATACTACTGAGACATCTCTCCAGCCCCAAAATTTAGCACATTTTCCCCCCTGAGACAGGGTCTCATTGCATAGCCCTGGTTGGTCTTGGACACAATTTGTAGACAGGCTGGCTTCTAATTCACAGAAATCATTCTGCTTCTGCTTCCTGAGGGCCAGGATTAAAGGTACATGCTACTATGCTGGATGGAGTGGAAAGGTATGAAAAGATCTTAACATGGATTTTAAGCACTAAGGTTAAGAGAAAGAAAGGCACACAGAAGAAGGTAATACACACCAGAGAATGTAAAACACTATCTTGGATTTTTTTTTCTTTTTGTTGTTGTTTGGTTTGGTTTGGTGATGCATTTAACCCCACATCCAACAGGGATGAGCTGCTTCTCAACGACCATGTCTTCAGATCCGTCTGCATTCAACTTAGTGAAGACCTACCTCTGTGACCTGTGGTTCTAGAGAAAAAAAGATGAAAAAGAACTCAGTGAGGAAGACCAGGGCAAGAAAGTGGGACAAAGGGGCTTAATAACACTACTTGGCTT
>PVIH01029097.1:0-14205 GCA_004025045.1 Sigmodon hispidus | reverse complement strand
TTCATGTTTTCTATTTCCATCTTTGCCTCATTTTGTGCCTTTTTTATTGCTTCTATTTCAGTTTTTATTCCTGGCATGTTTCTTTCATTTTTTGGTTTACTTTTTCTTGGTTTTCTTTCATTGATTTGTTCATCTCTTCCAATTTTTTGTTTGTATTATCTTTTATTTCTTTAAGGCAATTTTTCATATCTTCTTTGAGAGCTTTGATGATCATCATCAAGGAATTTTTGATGTTGTTTGCTTCTGTTTCCTCTTCATTGCACAGTTCAGATCTTGTAGTTGCAGGATTGTCACTTTCTTCTGGAGTTACCTTGTTGATCTTGTAGTTGCAGGATTGTCACTTTCTTCTGGAGTTACCTTGTTGTTCTTTATATTATTATGTATATTTTTGCACTGACATCTCCCCATGGCTTCAGTGGTTCACAATTAGGTGTCTCCTAGTCAGTTGTGGCTCGTGGGCTTGTGTGTCTCCTGTCACCTCTGAATAAAAGGTCTGCTCAATCTCTACCTCTGCTCTGGGCAGGGCACTGAATTTCAAGTCTTCAATCCTTCTCTGTTTGAGCGGTTGGAGGTGGGTGGCCATGCAAATTCCCTCAGCAGCAGCTGGGGGACCCTGACAGTCAAAGTTTAACTCTGTCTGCTACAGAGTGTGTGGGGACAAGCTCCACAGACAGCACCTGGTCCTGGAACAGAAAACCGACCAGAATACAATTTTCCCTGGCAGGGATTCAGGCGCTGGGGCCTGCTGAACCCACCTCACTTTGGGCAGAGTCTGAGTCTGTCTTTCAGAGTTCTCAGTCCTTCTGTGTTTGATCAGTTGAACTCGGGTGGCCCAGCAAATTCCCTCAGCAGCAGCTGGGAGGACCCTGACAGTCAAAGTTTATCTCCGTGTGCTACAGAGTGTGTGGGGACAAGCTCCACAGACAGCACCTCGAGAAACTTTATTTCTGAATTTGTATATGGCTGTATCCTTCTGGTACATTGGCACTTTGCCATGTTCTCTGCTCAGCTCTGTGCAGCAGGACAAACAGGACACCACACAAACCTCTGCCACCACTCCCTCCCCCCTTGTTTTTGTTTTTTTTTTTTCTAAGAGCATTACAGTCTAGGATTAGGAAACTCACTCAGACTTGTAAATATAATAAAGACCTGGTCAGAGGAAAAATTTGGGATCCAAGGAACACACAGAGGCAGCTGGCAAACACCTTCCAGTGATAAGCAGATGGGTAATGACTCATCTCTGCCCTCTGTGAGAGCATCCCAATCCCCTGAGTCTTCTCATCTCATTCTGTGGGGGTCTGAGGGGAACACAGTAGGCCACAAGTGACCAGGACAAGGGAAGAGGTGGCCTTTGGTCTCGTTTCTGAGGCTACAAGGAGAATCATTGTGCTACAAGTGCCTGGGGACATTTACACCTAGGACAGAGGATTGACAGGTCAAGGAGGAGGTTAAGAAAAACAGGAAAGCAATGTAAGACAAATGTCCATCAAGAAAAGAGAAATTAAACTGAAGGGCTGGATGTTGGAGCAATAGCTCAATGGTTAGAGCACATGTTGCACTTACAAAAGACCCTGGTGTGATACTGAACACCCACTTGTCAGTTCACAACAGTCTCTAGATAAGGCTCACCTTGTCTGACATGCTCTACCAGGCTCCATGAGCACCAGCAAGACATGTGTTACACAGAGATACATGCAGAAGAATATCATATACATTAAAAAGACTGAAGGACATGGTGACGCTACATAGCAAGAGAGAGGACAAACTGACACACAGGCTTTGATCAGAATTACAGGATGGCCTCTGATGCTGGACTTCCCTCCACATGCAAGAATTATGGAGAAATTAGATGAGAACATCTGAAATAGACACAGATCACTAGCCATGGGACTCTCACTTATGATTGATATCTATTGTTTCTAAAGACACTGACTTGAGTCCTAGGTACTGGAGGTGACTCATAAAGAGAATACTAAACAGATGACAATTTTAGGTGTGCAAATGTAAAGAAACAGCAGTAAGAAAAAACCAGATTTGACCTCAGAACATGAATTATCAGTCAAACATTCTATTATAGGTTGTACCCCTGTGGCTTGAGAGAGTTACCTTTTTATTTCACCTGTGCACAGGCCTGTGCATCCCATAATATACTGCACATCTCCCTAAAGCAGACACATCACAGACGACTCAGACTATGAGTTTCCTGCTCAACCCTCACAAGCCCCTCTTTTACCTCAGGGCTTCTTTTCTACCATGAATCACAGTCTGGATCCATGTAATAAGGAAGAGACTCTGTCAGTATTGATGGGTGTGGAGGGAGGAGGTGGGAATCAAGGCTTATCAACAGAGCTCCCACAGGAAAAGGCCTGGGTTCAAAGCCAACATCACATTGCAGCTCAATGGTGCATTGTTGGGTGCAGGGGGATTCTGTAGGAAAGTCCTCAATTTCCTAGGATGCCCTTTTCCATCTAACAAAATTTAGTAGGTAGCATTTCAGCCAAATCAGTCTTCACAAGATGTATCCAAGACACAAAGCCAAGAATGTATGTGACTGGAAGGTTCTGGATTCTCTTGCTACATTGAACTGATTTAGTCCAGGCCTCCTGCCATGGAGAGAAATCAGCTCCACTTTTTCCAACAACAAGGTACTATCTTCCATTGTCCTGAGATCTCTCCATAACCAGTCAGTTCCCATAATCACTCAAACTTTCTCATAGAATCTGTGGCTAGAGCAGCCTGAAACAAACAGCTCACACAGTCATGGCTTCACTCTGAAATAGCCTTCTGGCTCTGTAAGTTCAAGTGTACAGCCTTATGGGTCATCACAAAAGCATTTCTCATGCTCAAGTATTTCATCACCATCTTTCCAGTAGCAAACACCTTGCCAGTCCTGTACTTTGGAATCAAAGAAGACAACCCAGTGGATGTTCTAGTGACATCTTCATGCTGCTAAACATACAAAAGGAACAAATAACCTTCCTAATCAGAGAGCACTACTTTACAGGCATCTCCTCAACAGATGACAGTAGTGAGTTAGTGTCTAAGAAAGTTCAGAAACCTCTGCTGACGTCCTGCACATCAGAGTCTTTACTTTCAGGGACTGTCTGTCCATGCTGGTATGACCTCAGATTCTGACCATCACCCCCATCTAAGGCTGCCAGTAGAGTCTTGAAATTCAGAATGTAGTCTGTCACTGGATGGACAAGTCTGGACCATTGCTTATATAGAGGGGACACTGGAGGAAAGTATGCTCTGGCCTTATTTCTGCTGTTGTGATAAAATGCCCAGGAAGAGACAAGTGACAGGAAAGCTTTATGTTAGCTCTCAGCTTCAGGACACAATCCCTCATTTAAGGGAGGTCCAGGCAGCTGGAACTTTAGTAGGTAGTCACATCACATCTACCATCAACAGCAGAGACTGATAAATGAATGCATGCATGCTAATTCTGAGCTCACACTTTACACTCACATACTCCAGCTAATCCAGAACCTTTGCCTAGGGAGTAGTGCTGTGTTAATACATCAATTACTTAATAGTCAAGACATTCCCCACCTGACAAAAACACAGTCCATCCTGCTCTATACACAGTATTTTTCATTGACATTTTATTTGCATGATGATTACACATTGTGTCAAACTGACAATTAAACTTACTATCCCAGTGAGGATGAGGTAAGGAATACAGATGATGGAAACCAAGAAGGGAGAGAGGATGGATCTGTGCATTATCCTAATGTACTTTGGAGGCTCCAACCTTTAGACCAGTGGGTGATTACAATATGGGTGAGAGTGTAACCCACAGAAGTAAATGAGGACTAGAAGCCCTGATTCTAAAAACCTCAGCTGATGAAGCCTTTCTAACTTCATGTGTGTTTTTCCTAAGTTGAATGTGCTAAATCAGTACTTTGAATGCAACATAAATAAGGGGGCACCTGGATTTGAACCAGGGACCTCTTGATCTGCAGTCAAATGCTCTACCCCTGAGCTATACCCCCTCTGGTACCAGTGTGCCCAGTTAATACATTTCATCTGTGTGGTGATGTGTTCTGCCCATAAACTTAAATTACAGATCCTCTTAGACCTGCTTTCCAGAAGCAGCCAGACCTGACTGGTGAGATGCCTTCCTCAGCTCTACAGCTTTCCAGGCCCATTATTGACTATCATCAGCAGCCAAGGAAATGGAGGAAATGCAGGAGGAAATGCAGACCTGAGCCCATTCACACTGCTGTCCTTTGTTAGTTCCTGAGGTAGCCACCTGCCTTCTACCCTGGCCCAGACACTCCTGTTTTCTCCCCGCTGAAAACAGAACAGGCTGCCACTCAGTTTCTCACAGTGCCCCAGCTGGCAATTGCAACTGAAATAGTGAAGGATCTCCCTCTCCCTGGCACATCAGCTGGACATTTTTAACCCCTGTTAGTGAAGTATCTCCCAGCACCATGAATGCTTGTCAATATGGAAGATGTTTAGCACCAGCTCAGATTTTTCATGTTTCACAATGTGAGTGAGTGTTGTCTTCAGAGAATCTGTCTCCTTCAAGGTTAAGCTATACAATTCTTGAGTATCTACCTAAAGGACTCTCCATCTTACTGAATCTATCCTTGATTGTTCATATTCTCTGCTGTCATATTCACAATAGCCAGAGTTTGAAAACACCCTAGATGACCATCAACTGATGAATGAATAATAAAAATGCAGTACATTTACACAGCAGTCATGGCTCCCTCCTGGCAATTGCCCTCTTGCTCTCACCCTCTGGACAAGCTCCCCACCTCCTTGGAGCTGGCTCTGCGCTGGCCTTTATTGCTATGTTCCTTTAGTAAAATAAAAAGTAGTGTGTTTTCTCCAAGAGCCCATGCCATACCTAATGTCAGGTATGGACATTTTAACAGTCTCTGATATGTGTTCCATCTCATTGAGCAGGCCATGAACCCAATTTTTTAAAAGTTGTGGTTATGCTGAATGGTGGTGGGAAATGCAGAAGCTCGTGGATATTTAAGTCATGGGCACCCTGGTCTAAAGAGCAAGTTAAGTACAGCAGGGACTATACAGAGAAACCCTATCTCAAAATAATAATAAAAATAATAGAATTAATAAAATATTGTGGTTACTCTAATAATATTCATGTCACTATTGAACCATGATGTCTTATAGACAAGTGTCTGTTATAGGAAACAGGATTTGTATCTGGGTGATACTGATGATTACCTTTCTCCCGTTTGTACCATGAATGCTTTACAACATAAGTAAGTGTTGTCTTCAGAGAATCTCCCTTCCTCAAGATCAAGCTATTCTACTCTTTATTATCTATCCAAAGGACTCTGTATCTTACTGAAGAGATCCTTGATCGTTCATGTCCACCACTGTTCTATTCCCAATAGCCTGAATTTGGAAACATCTTAGATGACCATCAGCTGATGAATGGATATGAAAATGTGGTGTATTTACAGAGTGGAGTGTTATTCAGCCATTAGGAAAAAAAATCCAGGTTTGAAAATTTAAGAAAAATGGATGGAGCTAGAAACAATCATCCAGAATGAGGTGCAAATAACATGAAAAATATTGCATATTTTCTATTGTATTTGGATGTAAGCTTTTAAATACTTGACCTGTGAGTTACAATCAAATAACCACAGAGGTTATATGCCTATCAAGGGACCATGTGGTAGAAGAGAACCTTTCAAATGAGAGGAAATAGAAAATACCATGATGGACAGATAAGAGGAAATCAGAATAGAGGTGTAAACAAGGAGAGCGATGGGAGAGAATGGAAGCGGAAGGAAAAATAATTCTGGACTTTTGAGAAACTATATGAAGGCCAACGCCAACACAAGATTCCTAAAATATATGCCTATATGACAAGACTTTAAATGTCACTAAGGAAAGCATCTTTTGCCAGAAATGGGTTCTATCTTATTGAATTGATGGGCATGTAGATGCCATGAACCCCAGAAACATCACCATTTATTCCTAAGGCAATTGGTTGCTCCATGACCTGATAATAAAACACTATTCATTAGGACAAGATGTGTTTCTTTGAAGATACTTTCATTAATTTTCGAGAACTTAACACAATGCATTTTGAACATATTTACTTTTAACTCTCATTAGCAGAGTTAAAAGTATCCCTCCTTCACAGCCTCAGCCCTGTGTCCTACGTGTGCTATCTACAAGTTTCAGGATGAGGGGCCATTACTGGAATAACATTTACATACCAAGATTAACATGCTTACAAAAAAATGTTTTTTCTCTCTCATAAGTCATCAATTGCTTAACACCCAATTCTTGACCTTGGCTTTTACAGGTGGGTGTGGATGATGAGCTAAATGAGGCTTCCAGGTGTCAGTTCTTCAGTCTCATCCATGAACTAGGATGGCAGGGGGATGGTCACCAGGAGGAGGCAGACAGGTGTGCAGCTGGCTCAGGGCTGAGCCTCAGGGGAGAAAGAAGATGATAGCAGAGGACTAGTATCTATACACGTCTGGAGTGTCCATAGAGGTCCAGAGATGTTTACCAGGTATAGACAAGGCAGATGGGGGTATAGCTCAGGGGTAGAGCATTTGACTGCAGATCAAGAGGTCCCTGGTTCAAATCCAGGTGCCCCCTTGCTTAAATATGATTTTTGTTATTAATTTACCACATTCACCTTGAGACAGACCTCAGTGAAGCTAAGGCTCCAGTAGCTGAGGTTTCTTTTTAAACTCAAGGACCTCCTTCTCTTGGCTGTGCAATACAGAATTATTTGATGTACCATATGAGCATGATTCAGACTCTTAACAGAACTCTTGCCCCAGGGCCCAAATACTCATGATTCTGAATCCACAACAGACATCCATTAGCACAATAACCAGGAATAGAAAATCATGAAAAGACAAAATTCAAGAAAATAGACCATAAAGGAAGATATGGACTTTCATTAGATATTTTCAAATACTTGGCACAATGGATGAAATGTCAACTCATTAGCAGATGTCAAATAAATCTAAGACCAAGGAGAAGATCTTAAAAGCCTAGACTACAAGAATCAGGTAATGCATACAGGATAAGAAATCATTCTGGTAGTTAATATTTCAACAGCAGTTCTTCATGATAGAAGACAATAAGAAACACAGTTGGGACTCACCTCTGACCAACAACTCAAAGGGTTGTTGCCTGGAGCTGGATGTTATATTTGACAATCTACTGCTTCTCAGATGATCAGAATCCCTTGTGTGCAGCAATTCCTATTAAACTCTGGTGTGCCAGGGGCCCCAGGACAACACAGGCTATTGCCATTGCTCTCAGTCACTCAGCAAAACCCTACTGCTGAAGACAGCACTCATGTTAGTCACAGGACATAGAAAACCAAGGTGGGACTGGCCAGGTAGCTTCCTCCATGTTGACTACCTTTCTCGGAGCTGGAAGATGCTTTGCAAAGTCATCAAAGGTCTTACCCAGTTGTGGGCTCTGTGAACTGCAATAGTGGCCTGCATGGCAGCTTATGGGTAACCACACCTTTTGTTGGAGTCAAAGCCTGCTCCATAGAAGTAATAGGTATTTGTTACTGCAAATAAGAACACATAGCATACAGGGAGGTAGGCCCTATGCAATATTCTTGGTCCCTATTTGTGAAACTTTAAACAACATTCTCTGGAGACAAGACCTGAGGATTCTCTCTATCTCTAAGACACTCTTAGGATGATTCAGATTCACAGCTATTTTATACATATTAATTTTATATAAGCATTTGCATAAACACCAGATAAGTTAGGCTGAAACAAGAACTTCATAAGATCAAGCTGCAGCAGAGTTCACATTATCACATAATGCAGCATCCATTATCTCTCTTCTCCTCCCTCTTAGTCTCCATTTGCAGAATCCCTGGATGTATCAGAAGAAGGTAAACCTGAAGAACTGATTCAGTCCTCAGAATGGTGCTGAAATAAAACTCAGAGAGTCGGTGGTCTCAGGATCATGGTAAGGACAGCAGCATGTCCAGAACACAGTCCTGAATCAGGGATTGCAGGACATCTAGCCAATTCCTCTGCAAGTGACTTTAATCCTTGTACCTGTGTAGACTCCTCATTACATCATTGGACTGCTTCACCCAAGGACATAATATGCTCTGTGACTTCTCATCTCCAGTGTCCTAGGGAAACAGACTCACCGCAAAGGAACATTAGTATTAAAGAGAGACGGGAGCGCTGTAAATTCCCAACACTAGTAATCCCCCACTCTTTCACTCTGTGTGTGTGTGTGTGTGTGTGTGTGTGTGTGTGTGTGTGTGGTATATTTATAAATGCCGGAGCATGTGAGGAGGTCGGTGAAAGCCTGTGGAGTCAGACCTCACCATCTGCTTTATTTGAAGCAGAATCCCTCTAATTGTTTGAAACTGAGATGCACTCCAGCCCATTAGACATGAGCTTCCAGAACTTCCATCATTCTTAGTAATGCTGGGATTACATACATGTTCTCCCACATCTGGCTTTTTCATATGTGATATGTGTGTGTATGAGGGGGTAAAAATCCAAACTCAAATTCCCAGGCTTGTGCAGCAAGTGTTAATCACTGCTGAGTCATATCACAGGAGAGCTTTGTGGTAATTTATCACTTTTTTCAGCAATCTTAGTCACTCTTAATATATGGAGCAAATATTTTTTAGTAAGTAAAAAAAAGAACAGAAAGAAAAGAACAAGAAAGGTAGAAATGGAAGGAGGAAGGGGAGAAATGACAGAAGGAAGGAAGGAAGGAAGGAAGGAAGGAAGGAAGGAAGGAAGGAAGGAAAAAACGAAGGGAAGAAAGAAGGAAACAGCTGAAGCCTCCCTCTGCACGGTGCAGGGGATCTCATGTTCCTCCTGCGTCTTCAGCAAGAACTGCAGACTGTAGATTTGTCCATCGTACATCAGGAGCTCCAGAGCTGCCAGCTCTGCTTGGCCTCACACAGAGCTCTGTAGTAAATGCTGCCTGTGAAAAGTTTGAATCTTTTCTGGGAACTGTTCAGTGGGTGAAACTTAAGATAGTGAAGCATGGCTGTCACAGCACAGATTCTGACCATTTACAAGAGGTGCCAGCAGGCGGCCTCCACTGGATGTTCAACAGACCTACAAGCAGCCTGGAATCAGGATGCTTTGTGCTTCACTCCCACAACATGGATCCCCAATCCTCGCTGGAGTTATTCAGTTAGGGAAGAAATGCAGCACATCCTTTCTTTACCACCTACCTTTAGGGTCATTGCCCACGGCCCTTTTCAGTTGCTGTTTTGACATCCATACATGGTCCCAGATGTAAATACTGGGAATTTGTACTGAAAATGCTATAGTCTAAGACAAAATAATAAAATGTCCATGAAAAGGAAAATGAGGGGAAAAGCATTTATGTTATCTCTCAGTTTCAGGTTACAATCCCTTATTTGAGGGAGGCCAAGGCAGCAGAACTGTAAGTGGTTAGTCACATCACATCTACTATTATGAGCAGAGGAAAATAAATAATGCATGCTTGTTAGTGATGAACTCACTTTCTGCACTCACATAATCTAGGATTCCTGCCTAGCAATACTGCTATGTCTGCATACATCAATTGATTTAATCATTAGGACAATCTCCTACAGAAAACTGATATAAACCCAGCATCCTTCAGTGCTACTTTATTCACAAGGTGATTATAGATTGTAAAAAAGTGACAATAAAACTGTTCCAGTAAGGGTAAGGGAAAGAAAACAGATGGCACAAAACAAGGAGGTACAGAGTGCTCAGCTTAGGTCACAGGTCCGTTGTGTGCATTGTATTAAGGCACTTTTGAGGTTCCAGCCTTTGGGCCAGTGGGTGATAATAATGTGACTGAGAGTGTAACTCACAGGAGTAAATGAGGCTTAGAAGCCCTGATTCTAGAAACCTCATCTGTTAAAGACTTTCTAAGTTCATGTGTGGTCTGGCAAAATCAATGTGGTAAATCAGTACCGTGAATCCAACATAAATAAGGGGGCACCTGGATTTGAACCAGGGACCTCTTGATCTGCAGTCAAATGCTCTACCCCTGAGCTATACCCCCTCTGGTACCAGTGTACCCAGTTAATACATTTCATCTGTGTGGTGATGCGTTCTGCCCATAAACTTAAATGACAGATCCTCTCAGACCTGCTTTCCAGAAGCAGCCAGACCTGACTGGTGAGATGCCTTCCTCAGCTCTGCAGCTTTCCAGGCCCTATCATCACCAGCTAAGGAAATGGAGAGGAGCAGTAGAAAATGGAGAGGAGCAGGAGGAAATGCAGGCCTGAGCCCATTCACACTGCTGTCCTGGGTTAGCTCAGAGCTAGCCACCTGCCTTCCATCCAGGCCGCAGACACCCCTGTCCTCTTCCCTGAAGACAGCACAGGCTGCCACTCAGAGGTTCTCACAGTGCCCCAGCTGCCACTGGTAACAGCAATGCTGTAGCATCCTTTCTTCCTGCTGGCCAGGCTTTAGCCTTTGAGGATGAAGCAAGTGAGCAGGGGGTGCTGGAAGGGGAAGAAGCTCACATGGGAAATGTTTCTCCAACAGATAGTCGGGTTCTGGGGTTTGTCTCCTTATTTTAGACCACATGTTCACCAGACAGTCATGGAGGGATAAGTTATGGTTCCACTTTCCTCTCTGGTCCCTGGAAACCAACTATCTGTATGGCTGCTGGGCCTGGAAACACCAGAATAATTTTCCAACACAGTCCTTGCCCTCTCTTTAAGAACCCAACAGAGCCAGAGATATTTGATACGTGCAGTCAGAGTGGAAAGTTTTAAGGAGAGTAGGTGGGACTCAGAGCTTATAGGAGGAGATGGGGGCAGCAGACCATCACATGATGAGCTGGCCTATAGCTCCTTGCTCCCCTGAGCACCATATCTCGAATAAACAGAAGTAACATAGGACCACCTGTCTGTAATGTATAAAAACATAAAGAAATAAACTTATGGTAGGGGGCAGCTGGATTTGAACCAGGGACCTCTTGATCTGCAGTCAAATGCTCTACCCCTGAGCTATACCTCCTCCCTATAAAACATCTTTAATAAGTGCCTTTCACCTTCATACTCATACTCACACTCCTATAACTTACACTCTTTATTTGGTAAGACCAGCACTGCTGCCTCCTCAAACTCAGCTCAGAAATGTCCCTCTACAGTTCCCAGTGTTTCCACCTCTGCCCTATGTTGTCATGTCAGCACCCCTTCCCCAAACACACGCATAACTCAGCCTGTGGGCACAGCACATCTGGAGACAGAGATATAAGCTAGTCCACAGCCCGTTAGATTTACATGTCTGTCTCTCAGTGTGAAGAGACCTTGCCTAACTCCTTTGGGGAACTATGTGTTATGTGCATTTGAAGACATCTCTCAGCCCATGGAGGATGTGTGTGTCAGCCCCTGAAGTGGATGCTGGGTAGATGGTAGGATGTCTCTTCAGGCCTGAGTGGGTAATTGAGGATCTCTGAGAGCAGAGCAGGAGGACACAGAGGGCCAGGGAATGCTGGAGCTGTGGCCTCTACCCTGGCCTTCAGATCAGTCACTGTTATGTTATAATATCAAGTTTACTCGGTGTGGCTGGTGGATGGCAATGCTCCACAAACTCACTGTGATATGTTTTTACTGACATATATAACACAAATCAATTATTTGGAAACAGTAATATTTCAAAAGAATATTATGAATAAAACCCACACATACTCTGAATTCTTTTATTGATCCTGTCCCGAAGGGAGCCATTCTACAAAGGTTCAGCTTTCTCTTCTCTGACTGTGCACTTACATAGACTACGTACAGCAGGGTATGTCATATTCAATCATGTCTGGAAATCAAGAACTAACTGACTTCTACAGTAGAATTATAATTTTCATGTCTTCTTCCGTTTCACTTTCCCATTACATTCATGTCCTAACCCGGTTAGATGAATTTCTATGTTTTTATATGATGGTTTGTTAACACTGTGTATGGTCAAAGTGAGTCATTCTAAACAGGGCAAAGACATCTGGTAGAACTTTTGTTTGTCCTGAAGTTAATAGCAGCCTTATGTGTAAATTCTTTCATTTCCTCTGAATATCAACACCTCCCATAGACATCTAATTCTCCGAAATACTTTTCAGATAATTTTCCACACATGGAACCTTTTCTACTGTCCAATGAACATTTCTATTTTCTGTTCCCAGCAATGACCCAGGCCGTGAACTTTCCTCTACCTTCATCATGACATTCTTCTGTCCACCATCTCTTCTGTGTGGACATTTCTCTTCCCAGATTCCAAGTTCTTGAATGTTTCTTATGAAAATGACATTCCACCCTCCCTAGTGTGAAGTAAATGGAAGTATGTGTGCCTGTATGTATGTATGTAGGTAGGTAGGCAGGTAGGTAGGTAGGTAGGTATGTAGCCTTTGTATGCCTGATAAGGCCTATCAGTCTTTTCATGCTATATGGATACATGGACTTTTAGATATTAGTTCATAAAATAATGTGAGGTTTTGAGTGAGAACAGCCCCATAGTTTTGAATATTTTGTCCCCAGTTGGTGAACTATTTCAGAAGGATTAGGAGGTGTGATATTGCTGCACTAATGTGTCACTGGGAGGAGGTTTTTTATTTTAAAATCTCATATTAAACTATTCTTAATCTCTGTTCCTTCTTGTGGATCAAATGTAAACTGTCAGTCAGTGCTCCAGGGCCATGCCTGCCCACCTGGCACCTGCCACCATGATGATCATGAACTAACTTCAGATATTGTAAGCAATTCTTCCATTAAATGATTTTTTATAAGTTGCTTTGACCATAGTGTGTCTTAATGGCAATAGAACAGTATATTAACTATATATTTGACACTGTAGTGACACAGAATAGTAATTGAGAAATTGATCAGGACCTGAGTTACTGCTATGACAGCCCTGACCATGCTGTTTGTAAGATGAACATAAAGATGTTGGGACTGTGGAGTAGAAAAGCAGTTGACTGATGTAAGTGGAGGTTAACGGGCCGTGCATTAGGAGCTTGGAAAACTCACTAAAGTAGTGCTCAGAGTGATGTGGTTGTAGAGTTCCAGCTCGAAAGATTGCAGAGGGGAAGAATATTGTCATTCTTATGGTGTTTGGCAAAGAACGTGGCCACTTTTTGTCCATGACTAAAAATCTGCCAGAGGCTAAATTGCAGAGTTTTGGCTAATGTTGTCAGAGGTGATTCCAAGACAGCCTGGACTTGACCGTGTCACATGCCTATTACTGATGGCTTTTATACAATCACCAGTGAAAAGAAGCAAAAGGGCTAAACCAATTACAACGTAGATAACAGGGACAGGTGCTGTCTGTGGAGCGTGTCCCCACACACTCTATAGCAGACAGAGATAAACTCTGACTGCCACAGTCCCCCCAACTGCTACTGAGGGAATCTGCACAGCCACACGCCTCAAACTGAGCAAACAGAGAAGGACTGAGGACTCTGAAAGACAGACTCAGACTCAGACCAAAGGTGAGGTGGGTTCAGCAAGCCACAGTGCCTGAATCCCTGCCAGGGAAAATTGTGTTCCAGTCGGGTTTTGGTTCCGAGACCAAGTACTGTCTGTGGAGCTTGTCCCCACACACTCTGTAGCACACAGAGAAAAACTTTGGCTGTCAGGGTCCCCCAGCTGCTGCTAAGGGAACTTGCATGGCTACTCTGCCCTCCAACTGCTCAAACAGAGAAGGATTGAAGACTTGAAATTCAGTGCCCTGCCCAGAGCAGAGGTAGAGATTGAGCAGACATTTTGTTCAGAGGTGACAGGAGACACACAAGCCTGCATGCCACAACTGACGAGGAGCCACCTAAACGTGAACCACTGAAGCCATGGGGAGATGTCAGTGCAAAAATATACATAATAATATAAAGAACAACAAGGTAACTCCAGAAGAAAGTGACAATCCTGCAACTACAAGATCAACAAGGTAACTCCAGAAGAAAGTGACAATCCTGCAACTACAAGATCTGAACTGTGCAATGAAGAGGAAACAGAAGCAAACAACATCAAAAATTCCTTGATGATGATCATCAAAGCTCTCAAAGAAGATATGAAAAATTGCCTTAAAGAAATAAAAGATAATACAAACAAAAAATTGGAAGAGATGAACAAATCAATGAAAGAAAACCAAGAAAAAGTAAACCAAAAAATGAAAGAAACATGCCAGGAATAAAAACTGAAATAGAAGCAATAAAAAAGGCACAAAATGAGGCAAAGATGGAAATAGAAAACATGAA
>PVIH01029096.1:0-14199 GCA_004025045.1 Sigmodon hispidus | reverse complement strand
TTCAATAGTTTCTGATTGTACAGATTTGTAGATAATTATTGTTTAAATGTGTTTCTGTCATAAAATATCTTGTTTACTCCATCAATGGTGATAGACTTTTTTGCTGGGTATAGTAGTCTGGGCTGGCAGCCATGGTATTTTTAGTGTCTGTACATCATCTAACCAATACACATATACTTTGATTGTTTTTTTTTTTTTTTTGAGAAATGTGTTGTTATTCTGATGAGTCTCCCTTTCAGGTATCTTGACCTTTTTCCTTTTGTAGCTCTTAGTATTTTTCTTTGTTATGTAGGTTTCATTGGCTAGATTATTATGTGACAAGCAGACATTTTTTGGGGGTTAGTTTATTTGGTGTTGGCTTAGCTTCTTGTAACTTCAGAGGCATTTCCTCCTTTGTGTTTGGAAAGTTTTCTCCTATGATTTTGTTGAATATATTTTCTTTGCCTTTGACCTGATTTTGTTCTCCTTCTTCATTTCCAGCTATTCTCAGTTTTGGTCCATTCATGTCTCAAATTTCTTAGACATTGTGTTATGACTCTATTGGTTTTAGTGTTTAATTTTACTGACAATTCTATTTGCACTATTAATTCTCCCACTCCAGAGATTGTCTCTTCTATCTCTTGCATCTGTAGTTCCAGTTTATTTATTCAGGAGTTCTACTTCCCGCATTGCCTCTGTATGTGTCTTCTTTATTGATTCTATTTTAATTTTTATATCTTGGTATATTTCCTTACCTGCTTGGTTACTTTTGACTGTTTTTCTTATTTTCTTTCTGGAATTATAAACCTCTTCCATTTTTTTTGCTTGTATTTTATCTATTTCTTTAAGGAAATTTTTAATATCCCTTTTGAAAGCTTCTATCACATTCATGAAGTTGTTTAAAGGACATTTACTTTTGCTTCTTCTGCATTTCCATGATCGGATCTTGATGTAGAAACATAAATTTTTTATTGTGGTATTGTGTTGTCTTTATTTCTTTTATGCATTCCTGCTCTTTTTTTCTGCACATTGCTTTAAATGTTCACAGGAGGAATTTTTTGAATTTTAACTTAATTTGTTTCAATCAGTTCTGAGTAAAGTGTCTCAGGAAGCTTCTCTTGGTCCAATGTGGATTTTAGGTTTTCTTGGATGTAGTGCGTTCTCTTTGTTGCCTAGTCTGTTTTAGTGTCTTATTTTCTGAGATGGAGAGGTCTGTGAGTTTCCATTTGGTGTCAAAGTCCCTGAGCTTGCCATGGGATAATGTGCCTTGAGAATGGTGCAGGGTTTCGGCAATAGTGTGTCTTGCAGGCTCAGGTTTGTTGGGGTTTTGGTCTTACATTGGGTTTCCCTGCTGACTTGGATTTAGTACAGTGCAGGGTATGGATAAGGTTCTAAGGACTGTCTCTACTTGGCCTTGGTGGTTTGCAACACATTTCTTAGTCTAATAATCAGGTTTTAATATAGAAAGACTTTTTACATTAAATTCATAAAATTTTTCAATTAACCTTAAATTGTGTAAATTTTAATCATGTCCCCTCAGTCCTTTTGCAATATTTGTAAAGCACTTTTACCTCAGAAAACACTGCACCTTCGAGCTCAATTCCTGTCAACTCAGCACTTTATTAACACAACTGTCCCAGGCTCTGCCATTAACTGTTTTTTTTTTACACTCTCTTTTTCATGCATAGCTATGTTATTTTATTAGATAGTATGCATGCTATCTGTTTTGATAAGTCATTTTCCATTTTATATGTCCACTAGTTCTAGTTGGCTACACTATTATTGTGAGTAAATTGTGACTGTAAAAATTTGAGGCAGAATGGTTGATTAGGATCATGGCTAAACATCAATAAAGACAAGGCAGCATTTTGGTAACTGCGAATCAGTCAAAGAACCTGAAAGATAAAATGCTGCTTACCGGCTTTTCTCTGCTTGATTCTTTATACAGCAGTTCCTATGGACAGCCCTGTTCACAGTGGGCTAAACATTCCTAAATAAATTACCATTAATAATATATTTTAAAAGTATAATGGAAGACTACTTTAATGAGATAATTTTTTAATTAATGTTTCCTCTAACCTTTTAATGTTCTTTGTCTTTATATGTCAAAAATTAACTAGAAAAAAAAAAGAATTTTACAGGTTTCATAGTGTTTATCCACAGCAGGCAACCTATTCTTCTTTTTATTTTCTGGAAATATGAAGGTGATTAGCTTTATGTTAATATGTTACCACACCATCATATAAATGGCATTACATTACATAATGTATTAAATAAAATATAGTCATTCATTTGATACATATAAAATAAGCATGTTGATATTTCACCAGGCTCATAAAATGTAGATATGGAAGAAGTAATTAAATTTACAAATATCAAAATGTGTCTAAATTTTCCTCAGATGCCTTCTTCTGTGTGCAGTGCTGATTGTGGTCCAGGATTCAGAAAAGTCTGGCAGGAGGGAATGGCAGTCTGCTGTTTTGACTGCAGGCCTTGTTCAGAAAATGAAGTTTCTAATGAGACAAGTGAGTGTTTGTAATTTAGATAAATTCTTCTCATTGATCATACAGAGATGATAAAATGGTCTAAAAGTCTATTGCATAAAAATACATTACTTTTGTATGTCATTTTTATAGAAATGTGAAAAATAATAATGCACATTCAAGTAACACCTTATGCTGTGACATATAACTTTGACTCACTAGAATTTATGTCCTCTCATTTTCAGAAGGAATACATTTTGGTAATTAACTTACTGTGTGAGAAAATTTTACATAGGGACTTTCCTAGTGTGACAACATGTAGATTATACTCTGATTATCTGTTTCAATCTTGTTTATTCATTTTATTTTTATGTATCTGTGTCTCCCTAAATAAGTTTAGAGGTACTGTGTATGTGCACAAATGAATGGAGAACAGAACATAGCACTAGAGCCACAAAACTCAGTAATGTGGGTGCTAGGAACCAAAAGTAATTTCTCTGTAAAATGTATAGAGTTGGGAATATTTGAAAATTATCAGAAATTTTACTGAGGGACGGAAAATTAAAGCAATATCCAGACATCTGTTCTTAAAAATATCAGTATAATTTGAAATCCAAGGTTCTGTGAATAATTGTTGACACCTGATGTAGAAAACATAACAAGTCTTGTGTTTAATATTTTATATAGCACCCTGTTAATAATGTCATAAATATAAGATTGAATGAGTTTCATAAAATCATGTAGCCACATCTATCTAAATAGTGTTGTCACCTACTTAGCCTTTATTATTCAAATAATTATTGTTTATAATTGCCTACTTACAAATAGTAGACATACTGTTTCTCTCCTCTACTTCCTGTCTTCTAATACAATAAAATCTAAGTCCCTAAAGAATACTTTTTGCCAGTAAGTGGGATTAGCATCTAAATTCCTTTCTACTAAAGCTGATAATTTTATTTCTATATAAAATGAAGAGTTAAGCAACTGTAAGAATTTGTCTTCTTGCCTCTATGTAGTTATACACACTGTAGGCGCATTTGAGAGGCACTCAATATCTCCATAATCTTAGTTACAGTCATTTGTGAGACACCAGACATGAGTATTGGGAAATGATCTCAAATCCTCTGCAAGAGAAGTACATTCTCTCAGTATCCTAGCTAACTTTTCTGTGCCTAAAAATGAACTAAATACATATATGTAAAATGATTGTTTTAGATAAAAGAATTAAAATTTAAATGCATGTTATGACTCTTGGTAATTATACATTGATTCAGAGTAGTTGTCATTACATTTTATAAACATTGCCAGGTTAGATATTATAATGCATAAGTAGAGTATATTCCTTAAAAGCAATGTTCTGTATTGTCAGTCTTCCTTGAGTTTTCTCATGTTTAAGTGATCATAGTATTATTTTAATTTCTACTTCAAGGTGGAGTACACTCGCAGAGTCTGCATCTTCACACAGAAGGAAATTAGGGGAGGAGGAAGATGCTTTTCTCTTCCCAGGGATGAGTGAATCAAGATGTAGAACATTTAAATGCTAACTACATACAGATGTTTTTTGATGATAGCCATTTTTTTCTTATGAACAAACCTCAGAAGTACAGTGTCCCTACTGCCAGATAAAGTCATGACTAAGAGAATATTTATTTAGTTTTTAAAATTATTTTTGCGTTTTCAATCATCAAATTTATATTTCCATTACATTCTTTTATCATTTTAATCTTACTACTTCCCCCATAAAAACTCAGTTATTCTCATAGCCATGAGTCGTTTTGTTATACTACATGTTTACATGTCTATAAATTCACACAAAATCATACACACATGTGCACAAGCACATTGGAATAATTCTTTAGGAATGTAAGACAGACTAAGCATGGCCAACAAGCCCAGCCCTTAGTCTTTCCCTTTGCAATACTATAAAATTTTAAATTACAGTGTTAGTTTGAATATAATTCACCCATAGGATTATGAGGAATGATCTTATTAATAGATTGGATAATGTATAGTGTTGTTGGAAGAAGTATTACACTGTAGAGACAGAGATTGAGGTCCCAAATATTCTGAAGCCACAAGTAGTGAATCAGTTTACTTTCGGTTGCTTAGAGATGGAATTCCAAGGTCCTTTTACAGAAACAGGACCTGTAATACAAGTATGGTTTCCCATGATGATAATGGACTGAAACTTTGAATTATAAAATACCTAATTAAATGTTTATCTTTATAAGAGCTGTCTTGGTAATGGGTTCTCCTCACAGTAATAGAAATTCTTCCTAAGACATTTACATTTTTTGTTGTTTTTTGAGACTGATGTTTGTGTGTGTGTGTGTGTGTGTGAGTGTGTGTGTATTATAGAGTTATCTTAGAACTAGATCTCTAGACCAGGCTTGCCTTAAACTCACAGAATTCTACAGCCCTCTGCTTCACAAGTGCTAAGATTAAAATCATGAGATATGTAATGTAAGAATTACAAGTACATTCTTAAAGCTAGGCAAATTATTTTATTCCTTTATTTGGCCATTACCATTTCTGTGGCTACTAAGGACTAGCTATCAAGTTGTTGAAGTCCAGATAGAAATTATGTTTTGTTGCTTTATGAAATTAAACTGATTATCAAATTAAATGTTTTATTTAAAGATTGGGTTTCTTTTTTACCTTGTTTGTTTTTCTTTTCTTTTTGTTTTTATTTTTTTAGTGTCTTTATTTTGAAAAACAATACCAAACTTTATATATAAAATCAAAACATTCAAGATAGCTAAAAAGCAAAGCAAAACAAAACATACAGTAATAATTCTTCTCTTTTCTCTAAAACACATGAAACATAAAAGATTAAATCTAAAGCACCTCAAGGCAAGTAAGGCTCAACTACAGAGTTGAAGAAAATTCCAAAGATCACAGTTAGTGTCCAAGGAACCACTATGGCCAAAACAAATTTCTGCTAAACAAACCTTATACGGTCAAACCAGAATATTTTTTTTGTTTGGCTTGGTTTGCTGTGTGTGTATGTATGTGTGTGTGTGTGTGTGTGTGTGTGTGTGTGTTTTAAATCAGTTTATTCACCAGTCATGCTTTAATCAAATAAAAATGTTTTTCCTTAAATCCAAAAATGAGTGAGTACTATCCTAGCTTATCCTCCTGGGTTTGTGAGAATTTGCTCAGGAGGATAGTCTCCAAATCCATCTATTTGACTGTAAATTTATGTGTATATATTTTTCTTACTACTCCATTGTGTAGATGTATTACAGTTTCTTAATCCGATCTTCAATTGAGGGGTATCTAGGTTATTTTCAGGTTCTTGTCATTACGAAAAATGATGCTATAAACATAGCTGAGCTAATGCCTTTAGAGTGCATACATGCATCTTTAGGGTATATGCTCAGTAATGGTATTGTTGGACGATTTTGGGGATTGTTTCTCAGCTTTCTGAGAAACCTCCATACTGTATTCCAGAGTGGCTGAATAAGTTTATACTCCTACCAATAATGGAAGAGAGGTCCTCTTGCCCAATATCCTCTCCATCATAGGGTCTCATCTGTGTTTTTGACCTTAACCATTCTGACAGGTGTCAGGTAGTATTGCAATGTTGTTTTGGTTTGCATTTCTCTGAGGGCTAAAGATACTGAACATTTTTTAAGTGTCTTTCAGCCATTTGTAATCTTCTTCTGAGAATACCCTTTTTAGTTCCTGAACCCCATATTTTAATGGGTTATTCAGCATTTTTGGCTCTAGATTCTTGGGTTCTCTATATATTTTGGAGATCAGTCATCTGTCATTTGTAGGGTTGGTAAAAATCTTTTCCCATTCGGTAGGCTGTGCTTTTTTTTTTAATTTAATGACTGTGTCCCTTGCCTTACAAATGCTTCTATTCTCAGTTTCAGGAGATTCTGCTTAGTAATTTTTGTTCAGTTTCTGGGCTACTGTTGTTATTTTTAGGAAGTGACCACCTGTGCTAATGCATTGGAGGATATTTCTTACTTCCTTTTCTATCAAGGGAAATGTAGACGGTTTAATGTTGAGGTTTTTTATCCACTTAGATTTCAGTTTTGTGCAGGGTGTTAGACTTGGTTCTATTTCCGTTTTTCTACATATTGCCATCCAGTTATGCCAACACCATTGTTAAAGATACTATCCTTTTTTTCATTGAATATATCTGACCTCTTTGTCAAACATCAGGTGTTTATAAGTGTGTGGGTTAATGTCTTGTTCTTCAATATAATTACCGTGATCGACAAATCTGTTTTTATGCCAGTATCAGGATGTGTTTATTATTGTAGCTCTATAGTATAACTTGAATTTGGGAATGGTAATGCCTCCTGAGGTTCTTTTGCTGAGCAAAATTGTTTTAGGAATCCTGGATTTCCTGTTATTCCAAATGAAATTGAGTATTTTTCTTTCCAGGTCTGTAAAAAAATGTGTTGTGATTTTGATGGGAGTTGACTTGATCTGTAGATTGCTTTTGGATAATGCCATTTTCAGTATGTTGATTTTTCCCATCCAGTATCATGGGAGAAAATCATTTTCTTATATACTTTTCAATTTCTTTGTACAATGATTTAAACATTTTGTCAAACAGATCAGTTATTTCTTCAGTTATAGTTACACCAAGTTGTTTAATATTATTTGTGGCTATTATAAAAGTAGATGTTTCCCTTATTAACTTTTCATCCCTTTTATCTAAAGATAGGTGTGCTACTGATTTCTTTGAGTTAATCTTGAATCCTGCTGCATTGATGAAGGTATTCATCAGCTGTAGAAGTTCTCTGGTAAATTTTTTTAGGTCATTTAGGTATACAATCTTATTATCTGCAAATGGAGATAGTTTCACTTCTTTTTTTTCTATTGGTTTCTCATTAATCTCCTTCTATTCTCTTATTGCTATTGCTAATACTTTAAGAAATATATTGACTTGATAAAAGGAGAAGGGATAGCCTTGCCTAGTTCCTGATTTTAGTTGACTTGCTTTGAGCTTCTCTCCATTTAGTTTGATGTTGGCCATTGGCTTCTTGTAAATTGCCTTTACTATACTTTGCAATTTTCTCTTTATTCCTGATCTCTCCAGGAATTTCATGATAAAAACGTGTTGCACTTTGTCAAAGGCTTTTTCAGCATCTAAGGAGGTGATCATGTGCTTTTTCCTTCAATGATGGAAGACATTCATAATTTTTTGTATGTTGAACAGTCCCTGCATTTCTGGGATGAAGCCTACCTAGTCATGGTGGATGACTTTTTTTTATAAGTTGTTGTAATCAGTTTGCCAGAAATTTTTGAGTATTTTTGCAGTAATTTACATAAGGGAGATTGGTGTATAGTCTCTTTCTTAGTTGCATCTTAGAGTTGCTTGAGTATCAGCATAATTGTGGCCTCATAAAAATAGTTTGTCTGTGTTCCTTCAGTTTCAACTGTATCAACCAATTTTTTGAGTATTGGTAGTAGTTCTTCTTTGAACATCTGGTAGAATTCTGCACTGAAACCATCTGGTCCTGGGCTTTTTTAAATTTGTGATACATTTGATAACAGCTTTAATTTGATGTTATAGGCCTGTTTAGGTCTTTAATCAGTTCTTCATTTAATTTTGGTAACTGATGTTTGTTCAGAAAGCAGTCTGTTTATTTTAGGCTTTCCATTTTAGTAGACTATAGATTTTCAAAGTATGATCTGATAATTCTTGGAATTTCCTGGGTGTCTGTTTTATGTCTCCCATTTCATTTCAGATTTTGTAAATTTGAATACTCTGTCTTTTGGTTAATTTTGATAAGGGTTTTTCATTGTCTTCCCCTCTGCTCTGGAGAGGGATCTGCATTTCAAAGGCCTCTGTCATTTTCTCTATGATGAAATAGTTAGTCCTGGATACTGGGCTCTGCTGTGGGCGTTCCCTTCTGGTAGGATTCACTAGGGTAGTCACACCCTCAGTTTTAGTTAAGGCCAGGCTGCTAGTGGACAATCTGATATCAGAATTTGGGGCAAGCCCCACGCACCCAGAGAGGGATTCTTTGTGTGGGCAGCATAGGAGCTGATGATCTGTCACTTCTGAGTTTCAACTAGTCATGGTTTGGCCTTCATCTATCTATGAAAAAATCAGCTAGCCATGGTAGCAGGCCCAACAATGGGAAGTTACTTCTTCTAGGAATCACTGGGAAGGACTCTCGCAGTTTTAACCTGACATCTGCTCATTGCTTCTTTATTTCACTCTTAATCAGATCTTAGTTGAATCTTAGTTAGTTGTGGCTACAGTGGTGGTTTGTCTCCTGACTGCTTGGGACAAAGTGTCTACACAATTTCTTGCTTTCATCAGGTCATGGGAACCTGGCTGTCTGAAACCATTTGACTCCTACACTTCCTCAGACAACATGCAATCACGCTGTTCAGAGAGACATCTGACCCGCTGTGATGATGCTGCCCACCTTGGAGGTGGGGCCTGGTTATCTGTGATATCACCCCTGGGATTGCTGGGGAAGGCTTCTTCCAGCCCTTGTCCAGCATAGGCCTTGCTATGAGGACAAATCTGGGACTATGTTTCTGGCTGCTATGATTAGGTCCCTAGGAGACCCAGGAGATGGAACCTGCTCAAGTTACACTGTTGTCTGGACCCAGGAACCTTGCTGTCTGAAGCCATCTGACTTCCACTGCACTCTGGATAATACAGGGTCACTCTGTTCAGAGCCCCTTTTTTTACCTGTATAAACTGCCTTTTTTTCTACAAGTTATTTCTGTCTTCTCTTTATCCATAGCCAATTCTTTTCCTCTAGAAACAAATACCTGTTTCTCTTTCCCTTGTCCATTTCCCTAATCATCTTGTCTTTGCTTCTTATCCCTTCTTTGTTGTTACCTTAGACACAATTTTTTTTTCCTTTGTTTTTTAGACCTTGGACATGATTTGGTTTTAGCTGACTCTCAGTGTCCCTATGAATTTAGTTTAGTATTGTTTCTACTTCAATGTGTTTGGGCTAACAAATTAAAGCAAGAATGTGTATCAAAGTTTTTAACTCAGTAGAAGACAAAAATCTTTATCATATGGACAGCATTTATAAAACAGACAAAAACTCCTCACCAGGCAAGAAATCAATGGGATTTGAGATTTTAATATATATGCTGTATGAATTACTGATTATTGATTGATATCCTGTCACTTAACCACTTTAAGTCACTTTATCATAGTACTCAGAGATTACTGAAACTATTGGTGCTTTCTTTATAGGATGAAAAAAGAAATCATTAATATACATTTATATAGACAACCATTTTATTTTCCCTACACAGAAAGGTAATTATTAATATTATAAAATAGAAGCATTGCTATGTAGCAATATTTTTAAACTACATCCTCATGTACACTGCAGACACTATAACCCTTCTTCTCCAAAATGTCTTCTCACTAAAGGGTATAAAGCTGTGCTGACCATACTTTTATTTTCTCCATCAGATATAGATCAATGTGTGAAGTGTCCAGAGGACCAGTATGCCAATGCAGAGCACAACCAGTGTATTCCTAAAACTGTGATCTTTCTTAGCTACAAAGACCCACTGGGAATGGCTCTAACTTTAGTGGCCTTGGGCTTTACTACATTTACATTTGTGCTCTTTGTGGTGTTTGTGAAGTATCGTGACACCCCCATTGTGAAGGCCAATAATTGTACTCTCAGCTACACCCTACTCTTCTCACTCATATTTTGTTTTCTGTGTTCCTTGCTCTTTATTGGCCAACCAAATGCAGCTACATGCATCCTACAGCAAATCACATTTGGAGTCTTATTCACTGTGGCTGTTTCTACTGTGTTGGCCAAAACAGTGACTGTGCTAATGGCTTTCAAATTCACAGCTCCTGGAAGAAGAATAAGATACTACCTGATCTCAAGGGCACCCAACTACATTATTGCCATCTGTACTCTCATACACATTATTATCTGTGCAATCTGGCTGGGAGTATCTCCTCCATCTATTAACATTGACAAACAGTCAGAGCATGGTAAAATCATTATTGTCTGTAACAAGGGCTCAGTTACTGCATTTTATTTTGTCTTGGGATATCATGGCTCCCTTGCTTTAGGAAGCTTTGTCTTTGCTTTCTTGGCCAGGAATCTTCCAGACACATTTAATGAAGCCAAGTTGCTGACCTTCAGCATGTTGTTGTTCTGCAGTGTCTGGGTCACCTTTCTCCCTGTCTATCATAGCACTAAGGGCAAAATCATGGTATCTGTGGAGGTCTTCTCCATCTTGGCCTCCAGTGCAGGCTTGCTGGGATGCATCTTTTTTCCCAAGTGCTACATAATTTTGTTAAAACCAGAGAGAAGTTCTCTCTCAAACTTAAAGAGGAAAAAACCTTTCTGCAAAAAGCTTTCCTAATTCTAAACTGACAACAGTAGTTTTGGAACAAAACAATGTATTACGATATGATGCAAGTTGTAAGCATTAGATAGTGACTCTTATTGTTTCTTCTAAAGATAAAGCCAAGAATTGTCATGCATACCACTTTTCTATATATTGTCTCCTGTAATCTTCAAATCAGCCACTTATTTTATAAATCATGGCTGTTGGACATCATTATGAAACAGAAGTTCTTTTCTTTTTCTTTTTCTTTTCTTTTTTTTTTTTACAATCAAGCTCTCATATACTAACAACTTTATTAGAACTTTGACCTCCAAATAAAAAGTTCTGGTAACAAAAGCCCTTTGAATTACCAAAGTAAAAAAATTTAAACATGATATTGCAGAGCTATAGTCTTCCAAATTCCAGAAGACATTTAAACAGGTCAACAGATGTCTCTACAAGACTTGAAATGGACAAACCAACAGTGTGGCTGAAATTGGGTCCCAGGCTAGTATTGTACCACTTGCTTCTGTATCTCAGGGAACACGGGAGGTCTTAACAGGGAATATAATCCAGTAGTTCAAAGGCAGTTGGTCCTGCAGGTTAAGGGAATAGCCTTTAAAATCACTGTTATAGAAAGCTCACCCAGCATCTTTTCCAGAAACCTCAGATGTTCAACCCGAAGCAGTAGGGAAAAAAAGTATGACACATGAATTCTAGTTGTCATTTAAAAACAACCGAAAGCTAGATATTTGGGGAAAATCTGAAATATCAGAAGAGAGGAACAAACCAAAGTGAACACTCACCCAGACAGATTTTCTGGGTAAAAGCTATATTTTAGACTCCAAATCCTGGCTTGTTGCCTATACAGATTGCCATACCATCTGCCTGTGCTGCCTTAAATATGTTCTTTGCCCAGTTGTTTCACTTTTGGGTTCAACTATGCATATAATCTTAGAGTTAAGATTAAACTTGTGAGATAATACTCTTTGGTAAATAAGCTTTGAAATTATAGAAACACAGAAAGATCTCTGATATGGTAGTCTTTGTGCTGTGAATAAAAAAACTGATTTGGCCTAGGGTGGACACCTAGAAATAGGCAGAGGAATTGGAGCATATGTAGAGGAAGGAGGGTGGAATTAAGAGAGACATGATCCAGCCAACCATGGAGAAAGAGCTAACAAAATAGTTAAGCCCTTTCCCACATGACAGGACAGATTAATGGAAATGAGTTAAATTATGATGAAAGAGCTAGCAAGCAACATGCCTAAGCAATAAGCCAAGCAAGATGAAATTACTATAAGCACATGATTTATTTTGTGAGACTGAGGGGTGGTGAGCACTACAGGTCTGAATGATATGTCTAGGCTGGCCAGAAACCTTTTTCTACAGATCCCTGTCTCTGGAGTTATGGGATTAAAGGTATAGATTACCTCTTGATCTATTTCCATGCTGGGAATAAAGGTGTGAGTTACCAACTGTCGTTTTCTGTGCGTGAATTGAAGGTGTGAGTTACCACTCTCTAAAACTCTTGGCTTTACTGTGGGTGGTTCTCTTCTCTAATATTCCAGATTAATTTAATTAAATATAAAATATATCACCACAATACTGTGTCTTCTATTCATGTCTGAGAGACTGTGTGACTTTGACACTTTTGAGTGGTGAGAATAATCACAGTGACAATTTTCACCTCTACCACTCCCATATGTTCATTCTTCCCAGATCCTTTATGCCTGCATTATGCTTTCAATATGAGCATGACTTCAAGTTACAACCTTCCCGAATGACAAAACAATATACAGTAAGACAAGGAAAAGGAAATTATCTTTATATGTTTCTCAGCATTTTGTGTATCCATTTAAGTGAATACTAGGTTTAGAATATTACCCCAATTTGAAATTGTATTATATAATTTTTTGATACCTAGTGTCTTGAGTTCTTTATATGTTTTGGATATCCATCCTCTATCGAATGTAGAAATAGTAAAGCTCTTCTCTCATTCCTTTGACTGCTAGTTTGTCTTAATTATAGTGTCTTGTACCTTAGAGAAGAATTCCAATTTCATGAGGCCCAATGTCTTAATTCTTGATCTTAGTGTGTGTATTATACATAGTTCCCAGCACACCATAAACCTTCTCTAAATTGACCACATGCCCATTTATAAATCAAATAGTAACACATACAAAAAATAAAAATTGTATTATATCACATGACCGTGGCCTAAAGTTAGGACTCAACAAAAATAAATATCACAGAAAGCCTACAAACTCATGGAAACTAACACCACTATATTGAACCACTGCCGGCTTAGAGAAGAAATTAAGAAAGAAATGAAAGGCTTCCTAAAATTTAGTGAAAATGAATCCACAACATATCAAAATTCATGGGACACAGTGAAAGCAGTGTTAAAAGGAAATATTCATAGCACTAGATGCCTATATAAAAATCCAAGAGAAATCTCACAAAAGAGACCTAACAAATCAGCTGAAAGCTTTAGAACAATTAGAGGTAAAGTCACCTAGAAAGAGTAAACAACAGGAAATAATCAAACTTAGGGCTGAAATCAGCAGAATAGAAACAAAGTGAACAAAAAGAAAAATCAATGTATCAAAAACTTAGTTCTTTGAAAAAGTCAAGAAGATAAACACTTATTTAAACTAATCAAAAAGCAGAGAGAGAGGGTATTCAAATGAATAAAATCAGAATTTAAAAGTGAGACATAATGAAGACACCTAGGACATTAGGAGAATTATTAGGTAATGATTTCAACATCTATACTCTACTAAAATGGAAAGTTTAAAAGAAATGGACAGCTTTCTGGACAAGCATCAATTACCAACAATAAATCAAGAACAGTTTAAAGACCTAAACTTAACTATAACACCAATGGGAAATAAAGCTGTTATTAAAATTCTCTCAAATGAAAAAATGCCCAGGACCAGGTCGGTTTACTGCAGAATTCTACCCAACATTCAGAGAAGAATTAATAAGAATACTCATCAAACTGTTCTTTAGGACAGAAACTGATGGAATACTGCCAAACTCTTTTTATGAGGCCACAATTCATATAATACTCAAGAAATCAAACATGCACCTAACAAATAAAATTACAGAAAATTATCGCTCATGAACATTGATGCAAAAATTCTCAAACAAAACTTTAGGGAAACCGATTTCAACAACATATAAAAAAAAGTGAAAAACCTAGAGAAATCCGATACTATAGAACAACTCAGCTGAAAGCCTTTGAACAATTAGATGCAAACTCATCTAGAAGGAGTAGATAGCAGGAAATAATCAAACTAAAGCAGAAATCAATAAAATTGAAACAAAAAGAACATGAAGAATCATTGAATCAAAGAGTTAGTTCTTTGAGAAAATCAACAAGATAGATAAACCCTTAGCCAAACTAATCAAAAAGCAGAGAGAG
>PVIH01029095.1:0-14211 GCA_004025045.1 Sigmodon hispidus | reverse complement strand
CATGAACAATTTCACGTTAATGCAAAGACACTTCAGCAGAAGTTTAAGCTTTCCAGACAAGAAGCCAGACAAATTGTCCTTGATTGTGGCAGCTGTGTCCAATTTCACACTCAGCCTTCCCTTGGAGTCAACCCAAGGGGATTGCTGCCGCTTAAAGTTTGGCAAATGGATGTAACTCATTTTTCTGAATTTGGGACACATAAGTATGTCCATGTTTCTGTGGATACCAATTCTGGCGTTATGTATGCCTCTGCTATGTCTGGTGAAAAGGGACGCAATGTCATTGTGCACTGTCTCGAGGCATGGGCAGCTTGGGGAAAGCCTTCCCATTTAAAGACTGATAATGGTCCTGCTTACGCAGGCCAACAATTTAATAGCTTCTGTAAACAGATGGAAGTGCATTTAAATCATGGCCTGCACTATAATCCTCAGGGACAAGGCATTGTAGAAAGAGCACATCGGACATTCAAGGAATGTTTATTAAAACAAAAAGGGGGAATAGGGTACGGCCGTACCCCTAAGGACAGACTCTCCCATGCTCTTTTTACTTTAAGTTTTTTAAATTTGGATTGTCAAGGCCATTCTGCAGCAGATAGACACTCAGCCCCTCGAGGGAAACATAAAGGCATGGTACTGTGGAAGGACATTATTACTGGAAAGTGGTGTGGACCAGATCCAGTATTGGTCTGGGCGAGAGGGTCTGTGTGTGTTTTTCCTGCAGGATCAGCAAGATCTCGTGTGGATCCCAGAGCGTCTCGTGAGGAAGGCGCAAGCTCGGAAGAAGCGGGATGATGCCAGCAATGGTGACATCAATTATGATGGGGATGATGCTGATGTTTCCATTCCTGCCCCAGGGGATCACAGACCTGAGATGAGGGATTCTGTTGGTGTTTCCGAGATCGATGCCAATTCGCCATGATGCGTGCAGCAAATTTGTCTAAATAATTGTCTAGTTATCTTGTAGGTAATTGGACTGGTGAATTTGAAAATTTGATGACTCAGCTGAGAGTGGCCATTGTGATCATGAATACTACCAGAGTGGATGCAGACTTGGCGGAAGGACTGATGTCATGGCTTTCCCGGGCCATGGATCATCTGAAAGAGTGGGTGGGAGTAGGTGCAGTTGGCAGACTTATGGTTCTTGTACTCGTGCTTTGCCTGTGGTGCATTTGCCATCTTAGGGTTCTACAAGGACGGGATGCAGCAATGTTAGTTCAAGCCTTCTCAGCCTTAGAGGCTAGCCAATCGCTACAGGTGTGGCTTGCCACTCTGAAAGTTAAGTAAACAGTTCCCATAATGTGCAGATGCAGGTTGCGATGCTAAAAAGTGCAGTCAAATTACCTAGCTATGTTTTTAAGAATTTGAGAGGAGCATGTCCATTTGCATGTGGGTTGTCTCCCTGAATCTCCCGCCTCTGCGAAAATAGGGTGTGGACGAGTCCTGAGGTATCTAGGGGGACGCCTCGATGATATTCTTCGGATGATGTTCCAGTTGCACAGCAGAGAATGGACTACTGCCCTACCTGTGTCTTTTATTAAAACAAAAAGGGGAAACTGTTGAAAGCTGCTTGAGTGCCGCGCCTTAAAGATGGCGCTGGCTTCCGCCTTCTGCCACACCGACGGCGAGTGCTCCTTCCGACAAACAACTCCATATATGGTTTGTGCAGAGCTGACTCTCTTGCTTCCGTATGCATGGCCCTATGGTAGAGGCCCACGTGGCAATAGCTGAGTAGTGAACCTGGAGTTTAAAGCTGGCTGAACGGGCTGGGAGCGGCTGCTGCTGCAAGAAGATGCTGTTTTCAATAAAGGACCTGGTCAATTGCCACGGAAGGATCCTGGTGTTGTGTCTTTTCCTGCTGGTCGGGGTTTGGCGCAGCGCAAACAGCTTGAGATCAGAAACACCTTGGACTGATTCCTTGGTACCCATTCCCCCTAGAGGAACACCTGACTCAATCTTGAGGTTGTGGGGAGAAAACTGGATCTGCCAAGAGTGGAGGCTGAACTAAGCAATATTGTCACAGTGGGACCTTGGGACTACCTGTTGCCTGCCAGAGAGGAGATGGGGATTTGTGGAGATGAGAGAATGATCTGATGTAGTGGGAGGGGGAAGGGACCTTGAATAAGGATATACAAGGATAGAAAGTGTGACTTCTTTGTTCATAATAATGAAATAAAAATAAATTTAAAAAAAGAATATGTATTTAGTTTCAGGATGTCAATATAATGTTTTACACATTGCCATTTATATATATGTAGATATATATTTAACACAGTTTCATAAATAAATATAAGTTGTTAGATTAATATACAGGATTTAATATAGGACATTAATATTAAGAAAAGGTAACACTGTAAAATTAGATATTTTATTAGTTAACACTGGTACATTTCTAAGCAATGCCAACATAATTTTTAAATATGGAGTTTAAAATGTTTGAAGTCTCTCATTTATTTATTTTGGTCTTTTAAAGAAATGTCTGTGATGAAATTATCATTTTTTTTCTGTCCCATCTCAAAAATTGTTATTTTAGATGTCTAAAAATTCATTGTGCATGCCATTTTCTTTGTATTTCTAATTTTAATTCCATTTCTGTCTACTTCTACAGAAAATATTAACTGATTTTTGCCATTTTATTAATTGTACATATTGTAAAATGTTTCTGGGCTGGACTTTTCAGTCAAGCCCAGCGGTTTAGCTCCACTAAGCCTCAAATAATCATACAAATATTATATTATATTTCTGCTGCTTGACCTAGGACCCAGGCATATAACTAGCTCCTTCATCTGAACTCAATCCGTCTTGTTCAGCCATGCAGCTTGATAACTTTTCTCAGAGCATCATTTCCTTTGTGTCTCCTGGCAGCTCTAGTGACTCTGGCATCTGTCCCTGTTCTTCCTGTACTCTGGTAGCCCTGTCCACACTTCCTGTCTGCCTTTTGGCCAATCAGTTTTAATTAAATCCATAGGCAAGACAATTATTTAAAATTCAACACATAATCCCACTATAGGACATATGAATATCTTTAGGAAATCCAAACAAAGTATTTTTCTATTGATCTTGAAACATATTACTTAATATTTCTTTTATGACATGAGCATATAATAAATAATGAAATTGTAAAGATAGTCAAACTTTCTCAAATAAAAAATTATATCAAACAAAAATAAAAGAAAAGAAAAACAAATCATGCTTCTATGAACATGGTTGAGCTAATGTCTTTATGGTACGAATGTGTATCCTTTGGAGATATGCCCATTACCACCATACTGCATTCCAGAGTGGCTGAACAAGGTTACACTCCCACCAACAATGGAACAGTGTTCCCTTGTTTTGTATCCTCTCAAGCATAGGCTGTCATCTTTGTTTTTGATATTAGCCATTCTGACAGTTATAAGGTGTTAGCTCAAAGTTGTTTTGATTTGCATTTCTCTGATGGCTAAAGATGTTGAGTAAACTTTTAAGTGCTTTTTAGCCATTTGTTGTAACAAAGGAACTATATTAATTATGAAAGCATGGCCTATAGATTAGGCTTATCCCAATAGTTCTTGTAACTTAAGTTAACCCATTTCTCTTTATCTACATGTTGTATATGTAGTGTGGCTTCTACCTCTTCTCCTGCATGTTTTTCTTCTTGTGTATCCAGGTGGCAACTCTGCCTTTCTTCCCCTAGCTGTCTCTGTATAAAAGTCCCTATTATGCCTACTGCCTAGATATTGTCCATTTAGCTTTTTATTAAACCAATCACGATGACATATTTTATACAGTATAATTATATATTTCCTAACATTTTTTCATTTGATCTAAATAAAAGTAATAATGTATATACTATTTAAAGTTTGCAATAAGAGCAATTATCAGGTAAGAATTACATTTACAATGTCCAGTCCATTTACATTTGACAAAGTCAGAAAAAATACTCTATATTAGTCCTATTATGGTAAGTTTAATGTTTTGTACCTTATTTACCTTCTAAGGAAAACTATAACTATCCAGTCTTCAACTCCATTTAAGACCCCAAAAAGATATAATATTACCTGAGTAATCAGGAAGTATAGAGCAAGCAACCTCCAAAACTGAGAAACAACAGAAATATCTGCCTATCTGAAATGTCATTTCAAGTTTGCTGTGTAATGTTGTGGCATTCATCTTTAGCATAGGCCTAAAATATCTGACAAATTTTTCTGTGAAGTAGGAATTTTTGAAGGACTGTCCTACCCTGTCTTGGCAAAGTATGGCTTTCTTTTGTGTCATGTTTGTCGAGTTTGGAGAGCATACTGTCAGCAGTGGAAGTAAGGGCACTTTCTAGTCCAAAAGGCTAACTTTCTCACATAGAAAAAAAAATCAATACGAAGACGATTATTCTTTTTTGAAGTAAATTGTTACTACCAGGAACAGACGGGCCTCACTGTCATAAAAAGCCTTATGCTATTTTATCATTTAAAATGTCATGTTTTGTAGATCTTTGAAGAGTTTGGAGATTCCTTGTCTATCTAACATATATCTCAGGATGACCTGGAAAACATATGTAATATGACTATAAGTTTGGTTGTTATAAAGAACTAAATATTAACCTGTATTTCTTAATTATTCTAAATAGCTTTTAAGAACTAAAACTTTATATTACATTTTTAAATAAGTTGTATATGTACAATACCTTAAACTAAAAAAGAAACATATATAAAATATAACAAAAAATTAATGTATGTCAATATGCAAAATTCAAAACCAGTGTAAAATCTTTAAGACTAATGGTTGTTCAAAAGTAGACTCAAAAATCCACCTTTTTATCCCATCATTTCTAAACTATATCCTTCTTTATACCTTTCAGAAAGAGATCCCTGAATCTAATCTCATTTATTCATCTTTATTTCTGACCACGACCAGTAACAACTTGTAGCCAGCACCCTATTAATGATGACAAACAACTATAATCCATTTCCACTGAATGATCAAAACCTGTCTCTTGAATTTTGATAAGTCTAAAGTTTCATACCTAATTTGCCTTATCCAAATAGCTTCTTTTTGTCTGGGAACAATGGCATCTTTAGAGGAGTCCCAAAACCTGAGATAAGAGTTAAATCCTATAAAAACTAGCTTTAATATTTGTTAGCCAATGTGCTATGGGAAAGCACAAGGCTTATCTGAAACCATGGCTAGAATAGTCTGTGAGGCTGGATAATCTCAGTCAGAAGCCTTGGAGCATTTCTGGATGTAGAACTCTGAGGAACCTGCAAGAGAGACACTCTGAGAGACATATCACATGGGCTATCCATTTTTTATTGATGTCTATTCCCTTTGCTCTAGAGCCACATAGACTTTCAAAGGTAATATACATATCTGCATTAACGCAAGTATGGACTATACATTATATACAAGCCAGCCAAAGATGATATTTTGTTTTATATTTGATCAGGTAATATATACATCACTTCTCTTGTAGTTTTTCTATGTTTATTTCTTTATGTCTATAGCCTAGATTTTCAGGGGACTTTCCCCAATCAAACCTGATCTCTATCAACTTTGAATTAATCTCAGCCTTTCCTACTCTGTAGAAACTATGGCCTAACCTCTTCCCCAAAGAAATACATTTCTGATTTGCATTTAGAACTTAAGATGTCCCTAAAGGATGTACACTGGTCTAATTCAATAGTTCTGTCTACACCCATTGTCTCTCAGCAACTAAAATTCTCTGATCATTGGCACTCAAATTTTAAAATTGACAAAGCACCATATAAGGTCCAAACTACCTTTTTTAAAATAATATTTTCTATCCCTATATACCTTTCATTTCTATATTACTTTACTCTCTTTTTAAAAACTTTCCTTTGTTATTTATAAATTATGTTTTCCATGACTGTGTATACCTATTTTTTTTCTTCTTTAGTATCTAAGAACATTTTTAAACATGCTGTACCTTTTTATGTGTTTTCTATGTTTTAACCTGGCTTTACTAAGCATCTACTGTGTTTTCTTACCATGTGAGACAAAATATTTTTCTGTTTTGTTTTATTATATTTTTTATTGGATTTTTGGGTATTTACATCATGTACCTCAATCCCATTCATTTCTCAGTCCTTTCATATCAGCCCTCCATCCTTGTAGCCTCCCCTACAAAAGTTAATTTAAAAAAATAGAGAATAAAAGGAAGAAAAAAACCAATCAACAAAACAAACAAACAAACAAAAAACCATCTTTTGACCTGCTAAGTAACAGCAACAGGTTGCTCCTTTAACAACTGTTATGAACCAGTCCACTCCTCTGCCTTCCTGAATCTCCATCACATATTTGGTCATCATAGTGGCATGGGAAGGTGCGATGTGTAACAAAGTATATCCTTTTTTTATGAATAAAGTCGTATTATTTTATAGCCATATCCCATTGCTCAAACTCCCTTCCCCCTTCTGCCCCTCCCAGTCACTCTCTCTTCTCTGCCCATCTCTTTATTGCCTCCCCAGCAAGGGCAGGAGGTTCCAAGGTTCCAAAGTGGCTTAGTTCGGCATCCACTCCAGACAGATCTACTTTTCACACTCCAATATCAAGACTGGGTCAGGTGTTCCTCTTGAAGGAATGGGCTCCATTGTGCTGGTCCAAGGTGTTTCAGATCCAAAAAGGTTCAGTGGTTGTGGTTTGCAGCTTGGACGTGCTTTTCTTTTTCTTTAAATTCCCCTAATGAGTGAGTACATCCCTGCTTATTTTTTTGGGATTGTGATATCTCGCTCAGGAAGATGTTGTTCAAATTCCTTTGTCTGTAAATTTTAGGATATCATTTTTTCTTACTGCTGAGTACTCCACTGTGTAGATGTGCCACAGTTTGTTAATCCATTCTTCAGTTGAGGGGCATCTATGTTGTTTCTAGGTTCTTGCTATTATGAATAATGCTGCTATGAACATAATTGAGCTAATGCCTTTGGAGTGCAAATGTGCATCTTTTGAGTTTATTCCCAGTAGTGGTATTCCTGGATCCTTGAGGAGATTGAATCTTAAACTGTCATCTCAGCCAACACATGACTCATTTAGGGTATGGCACTGGTTCGTTGTGCCTGTGGCTGGCTCCAGTTTTCATCTCTGTATGCTTCTGAGAACCAGTCCACCTAAAAGACTGCAAAACTAGGAAGTTATATCCAGTTCCTTGTCCAGAACTTTTCTCAGGCCTGTCTTTGGATATTTGAGTCTCACCCCTATGTTGAACCATATATAGGTGGACCTTTCCTTTGGGCCACCACTCACAAAAAGTGACTCAAAGACTTGTTAATTATGAAAGCTTATCCTTAGCTTAGGCTTGTGCCTAACTAAATTTTATAACTTAAATTAAACTATATTTTTAATCCATACTCTTTTACATGGCTTGGCTACCTTTACTCTGTACTATATAACCTGTTCCCCCAAATCTGGCTTGTGGCTTCACACTTTTTTCCCAGTCATATCTCTTGTTTAGCTAGTGGCTGTTTAACCTTTTTGGTAAAGCAATCACAGTGACATATCTTTACACAATGTAATTAAATCTCTCAACAAACTTTCTATCTTGTTGAGTCTGCTTTTAACTTTCATGATTCCATCATCTCAAATACCAAATTATTATGTATTATGGAGTCTATATATTTAGATATAGATATATTTCTTGTGTTAATTTGTTTTGGATGCTATTCCTCAGACATAGCTTTCCATTAAAGTCATAGGGAGTTACTTATTTACTTTAAAATGTTTTTATTTATGTTTATGTGCACAAAAGTCCAGGTGCCAGCAAAAGCCTAAGGTATCAGGTCCCCTAGTGCTGTAAGTACAGGAAATGGTAAGGTGGTAAGGTGCCCAACATGAGTGCAGGGATTGAGCTCAGGTCTCCTGGAAGAACAACAAATGCTATTAATCCCTGTACAACCTTTCTAACTCTAACTTATATATTTTCTTTTAAGAATTTGATTCTTTTAGCTTTTCAGTTTAAGTTTATAAAGACTTTCTACAAATTTTTTGTATAAACACAAGAATAAAGATTTAATTTATTATTTTCCACATGAGTTTTTTTTCAGAATATTTGCTAGCTAATATTCTTGTACAATGATTTCCCACAGGATACTTATTTTTTTAAATAAAAAATGAATACATGAATAATTAGTTTTGAACACAGATTTTGTGACTCTTATATCTGTGAGCCTTATGATAGGTTTATGATAGCCTTCACTGCAGTCACGTTATATCAAATATTAAAATGTAGAACTGAAAGTCCTCCAATTATATTCTTTGTTATTAGTGTTGTTCTGACTATTCTGGATCAATATTTTTATAGCAAGTTTAATCCTTGTTAGGAAGTTTATAATTGACCTGTCAATTTTCACAAAAGGAATAAGAATATTAAACCCTTGATACATTTGCACAGCACTTTACAGAGTCCACTCTGGGTCTCTTCTTCTGATCTATATACAAGATATGAAACCACTTTTGTTTCTATCTCTATAACTTCTGTGACTTTTGGTCTATATGATTTCTACTACATTTTCACCACTTTTTCTTTCTCTCTAGTTCCATGTTTGTAACAAGAAGTTTCTGGAATCAGCCTTGATGTAAGCTGCCTGCTGTGAACCTGCCGTTTTGAAATTCAAATGCAAACACCATGACATCTCTGTACCATGACCCACTTCAAATAATCAATTAGGAAGCTGCTTTTGGCCCCGTTTCTGTGCTGTAGAACCCTTTTAAGCTTTCTTAGGTTTTATGCAGGTGTTGGGCCCACGATGGATGACATCTGCAATAAGAGGTTTCTGGCCTGATCTAGCAGTAGTCCAGACCTGCTGCAGCTGATTTTCCCCTCCAAAAATGACTCAGATGCTTATATTAATTTCATCCTGGTTGGCCTATGTCTCAAGCACATTGCTAGCTAACTCTTTTATCTTTTTTTTTTTTAAACCTGAATCGTGTTTTAATTGAGAAAATAAGTAAGATTTACAAACATTGATACACTTTAACTAAAATTCAACCCATTTCATTAATCTGTCTGGCCTTGTGAACTGCCTGGTGGCTCTCCTGTGTTCCTTGCATAGTTCTTCCTTGGTGGCTGAATGAAATCTGTCCAACTCCTCCCTCCTCCTACCTAATACCTCAATTTCTTCACCTACTTCTACAGTGCCTAGCATGGCCAAAACAGTTTCTTTATTTAAAGAATGAGATTCAAAGCATACAGAAGGACATTTCCACTTCATATGATCCCTCATGCCCTTTCATATTCTTCATTACTTCTTCAATTACTATGTACTGCTGAGCATACAAAGACCTCTGTACATGGATGTGTGTTTGTGTGTGTGTGTACAGTAAGCTGAGTTTATTTACTATTACTCATATATATATATATGTATATACATTCATACATATGCATGTGTGTGTATGTGTATTTAGGAATGATGACTTAGATCTTGACAATTTTTCAAGAATATTAGCCTAGACATAGCCCTATCCTCTGGCTCCAGGCTATGTCAGGATGCTTCCTCTTTAGCTTTGGGGTGATCTGGCCCATGGTGTTATCAACTCAAGTAGATATTGAGATGATGATCTTGGCAGCCTCACAACCATTATGCCAAGCCTTCCAAGAGGGGCTATCCACAGTCTTCTGAGTGGTAATGACAACATTAACCATAGTATGAGTAGCTCCACAGTGCCAAAGATGTCTCAATGATCTTGGCCAGGGAGCTGAGCAATCGGTGGTATAGGTAATGGAGATAACCTTCCCATTGATAGCAAATTTTCTGTTCATAGCCTTAACTGTGTCATTGAACTTGTTGCCAGGGTCACACTGTAGCATATAAATCATGTTGAAGTTGAAGTTATTTAAGGAGTCTGTGGTAATATCATAGGGTTTCCATTGATGTGAAGATACAGTAACCACAGGAACTCTTATAAAGAAAACATTTAACTGAGGTGGCATTTTACATTTCCAGAGGTTAGTCAATTATCATCAAGGTGGTAAGCATGGTAGGCAGACTTTGATATGCAGGCAACAGGAAGTAAATTAGGATTTCTACATCTTGCAAACAAGATGTAGACTGAGTGTCACACAGAGTGAAAGATGAGCAAAAGAGACCTCAACGCCCACCCTCAGAGTGGCATACTTTCTCTAACAAGGCCACATCCATCTCAACAAGGCCACACTTTCTAACACTGCCACTTACTTTGGGAGGTCATTGCATTTCAAATCACATATATGGCAACAATAACGTTTTGCCAGAGTTGAATGAAGTCCTGGTAACCAGGTACCCAAAGGACTAAAGTTGTTCACTTTAATCTTCATCATCCTGTCTCAGGAACAATGCTGGCACTACACTAAAAGATCCTATCTGAGGAACATGGAGAAGCAGAAAGCCATGTTTGTTTATTAATGGTCATTGTGATGTATAAGGAAATGATTATTAGATATTTTTTTAAAAGATTAAATTTTGCAATGCAGCTATGTCTCCTGTTACACTCATTTACTACTTAGCTAACACTGACCTTGAACTCATGACAATTCTCCTGCATCAGCCTCTTGGAAGTTTGAATTATAAGCTTGCACCACCAAATTCCAAGTGGTTATTATCCCACTTTATTAAAGAGGTAAAACTGAAGCTAATATTTTACCCAAGCTAACAAAGGTAGCAGCAAATAAAAGATTATCGGTCTGTCAACAGGAAGCTTGAGAAACACAAGGACAAAATCATATCCTGTGAGATAACCATGTATTTAAGATTCAGATAGCAAAGTTAACTCACAACTTCATCTTAAACTATATATTTTCCTAAATATATGTTTTTTTCCTTTTCCATCTGGAGGTGAGAAACAGATGGAAGAAGGAGAGGTGTAAGGAATGAGAACTCAGAGGAGATTCTTTGGTTTGGTAAATGGTCCTCCTTGGAAGAGTGATAAAATGAGCCTCTGTTTTTAGTAGACAAAAAGGATTCATTCTCAGGGGAAACAATTAAGTGTGCCTATCACTTGCCTATTCCATTTGAATCTGTCCTCTTCTTTCCCAGCTTGGCAAAGAATGATCACTTGTCTCTTGTTGCTGTTCCAGTTTCTGAGCAGAGATGCACCTTGTTTTCTTTCCCCTCAAATAACTGCCACTCCTGCATCAGCCCTGGATATTAATAGTTCAAAATAATTTCAAAAGTAAGTAAATGTACCAAGCACATTAGGCTGAGTTGAATGCACCCAGATAAGAAACTTGGCATTCTTTTTCTACCTCTTTGCTAAAATAGTTTGACAATTTGTCTTTAGATAATAACAATAGAAACCTTCATGTCCTCTATTTCCTCTTTCTCTTCCATTTCCTCCTCTTTTCTCTTAGTCCTTAGATTCTTTCTCCTGTTTCCTGTGTCAGTAGGGTCTTTCTTTCTTCCAAATAGTCAATTGTTCCCTTGTTTCTGTCTTCTACTCTCATACATATAGGTGTGTGTGTGTGTGTGTGTGTGTGTGTGTGTGTGTGTGTGTGTGAGAGAGAGAGAGAGAGAGAGAGAGAGAGAGAAAGGGGGAGGGACGGAGAGAGATCTTGTTTTATGAGCCCTGCCTTATTACATTAATAAGATAATCTTCATTGCTTTCCATTTTCTGAAATGACACTTGGAATTTTTTTTTATAAGGTTGAACCTGGCTTATCTTAAGCCATGAATATCTCTACTCCCATCCCCAACCCCATTTTCTAGGAGCACTTGTTGCTATCAAACAGATTCTAACCCATCACGTTTTTATCACTTTATGTTTGTGATTTGTCAGATTGTTTTTCCTTAAGAATCAGTTTTCTTACACGTTCTTTTCAATTTTAAAATACTTCTGAAATTGTTTTCATATATAATAGAAAGAAAATATATAAGTGAGTTGCTGAAAGTTCTATATCCACTTAAATTTTTACGTTTTAACTTTTTTTATGTGGTATTTGCTTTTTCCATCCTTGCCACAGAAAGCATGTGGAAGTGAGAAATGACTGGTAGGAGGCCGATCTCTCTTTATACAGTCAGTCAGATGTTTGAATTCAGGATATCAACCTGGTGGCAAGTGCCTTTACTGAGCCATCTTTCTGATTATTTTCACCTGGATAGTATCCTTTGTCTTCCTTTTTACCCCTGACTTATCTACTTGCCCCCAAATGTTCTTTTAACATTTTAGTGTTCACTCATGTCACTTTATTACTCAGTATGAGAGTGTTGACATGGTTGTTCATGTTTAAGAATCATGTCTCCAAAGAGAATTTATTTTCTAGTTTTTGTCTGATTAGCACTTAGTTTGAAAGACTACCTGAATTTTATCTCAGAAAAAAATTAAAACAAGGTTTACATTTCTCGGGGAAAAATAACCAAGTAGTGCAGAATAAACAAAATAATCCTAGGAAAACATCACCTAAAAGAAGAGATGGACTTTGATGAATGGCCATAGACCTCAGTGAGGAAACATGAGCATTGCATACCTGAGGATAAATGAGAATTGGGAAGTAGAACACATGCAGGAAGTTGAATGGGAGGTGTTAGCTAGTCAGAAATGCTACCCTATTCTCAAGAAAACCTTGAATGAAAAATATCACCATCAATATTTTATGCAAAACAAAAATTGCAAGCTAAAATTGTCATAAACAGCTTCAGACACACAGTATGCGTGAATTTTGTGCTTACAGTACCCAATAGTCCTGTTCCAGCTTCTTTATACTTCAGCCATACTGAGGTCAATATTGGTCTTTGATTCCCAAAAGTGTTGGAACACTGTATCCACTTCATCACAAATGAAATAGATGGGGAGAAGTATTCCATAAACCTGGGGCTCTCCATATTGATAATTAAAGACATTGTTGCACCTTGAAATCTAATCTTTCATTATTTTGTGAAATTGCACTGTGGGTGAAACTTGAATTGGATTAAGTTACAATCCTAGAAACAAAATCACATCTATTATCTTTGTATGGCTTCTGTGTTAATTATCTTCTCTGGGTCAATGGACTATAGCATAATTATCTTTTATTTTACAGCTAATATCCACTTGTATGTGAATATATATCATGTTTATCTTTTTGAGTTTAGGTTACCTCAAGAATAAATTTTCCTAGTTCCATCCATTTCGCTGAAACTTTTATGATGTCATTGTATTTAACAGCTGAGCAGAGTAATACTACATTGTATAAATGTACCACATTTTCTTTATCTACTCTTTTATTGAAGAACATACAGATTGTTTTCAGTTTCTGGCTATTATTAATAAAGCTGCTATAAACATAATTGAGCAAATGTTCTTGTGATAGGATGAAACATCCTTTCAAGTATACGCCAGTAGTGGTGAGCTAGGTGTTGAGATTGTCTCCCAGTTTTCAGAGAAACTACCATACTGATTTCTAAAGTGACTATACAAGTTCGCACTCCCACCAGCAGTGGAGGAGTTTTCTCTTTTTTCCACATTCACACCAGCATAAGTTACCTCTTGTGTTTTTGATCTTAGCCATTCTGACAGGTGCAACATGTAATCTCAGTCATTTTCATTTGCATTTTCCTGAGGGCTGATAACATTAAACATTTCTTTAAGTGTTTCTTGGACATTTGCCTTTCCTTTGTTAATTTTTTTTTATTTAGATCTGTACCCAAGTTTTAATTGGCTCCATTTTTAGTTTGTTGATGTCTAATTTTTTTTATTTCTTTATATATTTCAAATATTAGCCCACTGTAAAATGTGGAGTTAGTGAAAACCATTCTGTGGGCTGTCTTTTGTTTTACTCTGTTAGCCTAGTCTGCATTCTCAAGTGTCAGCCTTGACTCTGTGGTTTGCACTAGAAGTTGATATGGGTACAAAGTCCTCCATGAAAAAAAAATGAACCCTAATGACTTTCCTGATAACTTCCTGTAAGAATGTTGAGATTTCCTTGTATTTCATTCTCAGATTGTGCAATGTCAATGATAATTCCACACCCACTGAAGGTTTTCAGACACCATCAATGTCTCTTGGGTGGATGCAGCTATTTCTCACTGACTATTCACACCTTGATTTACTGTCATGAGTTTTGAAGACTGTGTTTCTCCTCACAGTTTTTCTCTTTTACAGTAATTCTCTTACCTCCAAATTCCAAGATGACGACACAGAATCTGCAGCAGTAAAGTTGTTGTAATGGTTACAACTAAAAAACTTATGGGAAAGATACCACTGAAATCTCCAGAACAAGTGTTTTCTCAAACTAAAACCACCACATGGAACCTATATTTGCATAGATGTGCACCTAAATGC
>PVIH01029094.1:0-14211 GCA_004025045.1 Sigmodon hispidus | reverse complement strand
CTGAGTTTGTGATACCACGCTCAGAAGGATATTCTCCAAATCCATCCTATTGCTTGCGAATTTTAAGGTATCATTTTTTCATACTCATGAGTAGTACCCCACTGTGTAGATGTAACACAGTTTGTTAATTTATTTTTAATTTGAGGGGCATCTAGGTTCTTTTCAGGTTCTTGCTATTAAAAATAATGCTGCTATGAATATAGTTGAGGTAATGCCTTTCGAATGTGAATATGCATCTTTAGATTATATGCCCAGGAGTGCTATCTTGGATCCTTGGAGAAATTGATTCCTAGTTTTCATGCCATACTGCATTCCAGAGTGGCTGAACAAGTTTACTCCCACCAACATTGGAGGTGGGTTCCCCTTGCTCCTCAACCTCCCCAGCATACACTGTCATCTGTGTCTTTTATCATAGCCAATCTGACAGGTGATATCTCAAAGTTGTATGGATATGTATTTCTCTGATGCCTAAAGATGTTGAGTACATTTTCAAGTGCCTTTCAGCCATTTGTAATTCTTCTCCCGAGAATTCCCTTTTTAACTCTGAACTCCATTTTTTGTTTGGGTTATTCATGGTTTTGTGCTCTAGTTTCTTAATTTCTCTATATATTTTAGAGATGAGTCCTCTATGACTTGTAGGGTTGGTGAAAATCTTTTCCCATTCTGTAGGCTGTCGTTTTGTCCTATTGACAGTGTCCTTGGCTTTACAGAAGCTTCTTAGCTTCAGGAGATCACACTTATTGATTGTTATTCTTAGTGTCTGGGCTACTGTTGCAATTTTTAGGAAGTGCTCACCTATGTCAATTCATTGGATGGTATTTCCCACTTTTTTATATCAAGTTCATTGTGGCAGGTTGTATGTTGAGGTCTTTTACCCACTTGGATTTGAGTTTCGTGCAGGGTCACAGGTTTGGATCTATTTGCATTTTTCTATATACTACCATCCAGCTATGCCAACATGTCTATCTTTTTCTATTGAATATTTTGGGCCTCTTTGTCAAAGGTCAGGTGTTCATAGGTTTTTGGGTTAATGTCTGGATGCTCAATTCTATTCCATTGATCCACAAGTCTGTTTTTATGCCAGTACCAGCCTGTTTTTATTACTGTAGCACTTTAGTATAAATAACTTGCAGTCAGGGATGATGAAACCTCCTGAGTTTCTATTGTTGAGCAAAATTGTTTTGGCAATCCTGGCTTTCCTGTTATTCCAAATGAAGCTGAGTATTGTTCTTTCAAGGTCTGTAATATATTGTGTTGGAACTTTGATGGGAAGTGCATTGAATCTGTACATTAGTTTTGGAAGAATTGCCATTGTTACTATGTTGATCCTACCTGTGCAGGAACATGGAGAGCTTTTTTTTTCTGATGTCTTCTTCAATTTCTTTCTTCAGTGATTTAAAGTTTTTGTCAAATAGACCTATTACTTCTTTGTTTATAATTACTCCAACGTATTTAATGCTATTTGCAACAAGTATTTATACCTAACCCTTTAGGGTGTTGTTATCCTTACTTCTTTTTCACCCCTTTTATCCTTAGTATATAGGAGGGCTACTGATTTCTTTGAGTTAACCTTCTATCCTGCTACATCGCTAAATGTGTTTATCAGCTGTAGAAGTTTTCTGGTTGAATTTTGTGGGTCACTTATGTATGCAATCATATCATCTGCAAATAAAGATAGTTTCACTTTTTTTCCTATTTGTATTCCCTTAATCTCCTTTTCTTCTCTTATTGCTTTAGGTAAATCTTTGAGAACTATATTGAATACAGAAGAGGAGAGAGGACATCCTTGTCTAGTTCCTGATTTTAGGTGGAATGCTTTGAGTTTTTCTCCATTAAGTTTGATGTTGGCTGTCAACTTCTTGTAATTCACCTTTATTATATTATATTTATATAATAAAAATAAATTTATTATATTTATTATATTTGTTATATTTTCCCTGTATTCTTGATTTCTTCAGGAAATTTATCATAATGGACAGTTAGATTTTTTTCAAAGGTCTTTTCAGCGTCTAGGGATATGATCATGTGTTGTTTTTCTTCAGTTTGTTTATATGAGGGATGACATTTATGGTTTTTTGTATGTTGAACTATCCCTGCATTTCTGGGATGAAGCCTACTTGAACATGGTGGATGATATTTGTTATATTTTTCATGTATAGTTTGCCAAGATTTTGTTAAATATTTTAGCATTGATATTCATGAGGGGAATTGATCTGTAAGTCTCTTTCTTTGTTGTATCTTTGAGTGGCTTGTGTATTAGGGTAATTGTCACATCTTAAAAACAGTTTGACAATATTCCTACAGTTTTTACTGTTTGAAACATTTTTAGGAGCAATGGTAGTAATTCTTCTTTGAATGTATGGTAGAATTCTGCACTGATACCATTTGGCCTGGGCTTTTTTTTACTTGGGAGGCTTTTAATGAGAATTTCAATTTCCCTTAGGGTTACAGGTCTGTTTAGGTAAATAACCAGGCCTTCATTTAATTGTGGTAAATGGTACCTGTTCAGAAATCTGTCCATTTCTTCTAGGTTCTCCATTTTTGTGGAATATAGATTTTCAAAGTATGACCTGATTATTTTTTAATTAACTGGGGGTCTGTTTTTATGTCCACATTCTCATTTTTGATTTTGTTTAGTTGGATACTCTCTCTCCACTTTTTGTTTAGTTTGGCTAAGGGCTTATCTATCTTGTTATCTATCTTTTTCAAAGAACCAACTTTCTGATTCATTGATTCTTTGTATTGTTCTTTTTGTTTCAACTGTATTGAGTTCAGCTCTAAGTTTTCTTCTAATTGGTCTAAGGCTTTCAGCTGTGTTGTTCATTCTCCAGTTTGAGATTTCTCTAGGCTTTTTATATAGGCATCTAGTGCTATGAACTTTCCTCTTAAGACTGTTTTCATTGTGTCCCACAAGTTTGGATATGTTGTGGATTCACTTTCATTAAATTCTAGGAGAACTATGATTTCTTTCTTAATTTCTTCCTCGGTGTCCCAGAGCACTCTGGAGCAGGCAGAGATAACTCTGTCTGTCAAGGTCCCCAGCTGTTGTTGAAGGAATTTTCATGGCTACCCACCTCCAACTGAGCAAACAGATAAAGGACTGAGGACCCTGAAGGACAGACTCAGACCCCGCCCAGAGGTGAGGAGGGGTCAGCAGGCCCCAGGGCCTGTATCCCTGCCACGGAGAGGAGAGTTAAGCTTCTGTGGGCTCCTGTCGGTTCCGATTCCGGTTCCGGGACAGAGTGTTGTCAGCAGAGTATGTCCCAGCAAACTCTGGAGCAGGCAGAACTCTGCCTGTCATGGTTCCCCAGCTGCTGCTGAGGGAGTTTGCAGGGCCGCCACCAGGCCTCCAATTGGTCAAACAGAGGAAGGTTGAAGACTTGAAATTTCTTCCTCAACCTAGAGGTGGTTCAGATGAGTGATGTTTAGTTTCCATGAGTTAGTAGGGTTTCTTTGATTTTTGATGTTACTGAACTCTAACTTTAGGCCCTGGTGGTCTGATATGATACAAGGCATTATTTCCATTTTTTTGTATCTGTTGATATTTGCTTCATGACCAATTATGTGCTCAATTTTAATGAAAGTTCCATGTGGTGCTGAGAAATTTGTTTATTCCTTTGCATTTGGGTGGAAGCTTCTATAAATATCAATTAAATACATTTGAATCATAACCTCTTTTAGATTCCTTATTTCTCTTTTGAGTTGACATATCCCATGGTGAAAGTGGGGCATTGAAGTCTCCCGCTATTAGGGTGTGAGAATTGAGTGAGTTTTGACCTTTAGTAGTGCTTGTTTTACATAGATATTTGCCCTTGTATTAGGGCCATAAATATTCAGGATTGAAATCTCCTCTTGACCAATTTTTCCTGCGATGCATAAGTAATGTCCATCTTGGTTCCTTTTAATTTATTTTAAGTAAAAGTCTATTTGTTACATATTAGAATGGCAACACCAACTTGTTTCTTAGGGCCATTTGATTGGAAAATCTTTTCTCAATCCTTTACTGTGTCTGTCTTTGTGGTTGAGGTATGTTTCTTGTATTCAGCAGAAGGATGGCTTCTGTTGCATTTTGTTGGTGTTTTTTTTGTATGTGAAGTGACACGCTTATATGATAACAACAGCCAGTGGCCAGAAATACTTTATTCTCATGAACATCTGTAAATGCTTATAATTCCCTGAAATGATATACAAATTGTATCCTTAAATTATATACTCTGAAGAATTTTTTCCTTTTTTAATATGAATAAAGTCATATTTTTATCTGTGTATATCTTTGTTCAAGCTCCCTTCCCCTTCCACATCCTCCAGTCACGTTCTCTTCTCCTTATTTCTTTATACCCTCCCAAGCAAGGGCAGGTGGTCGTAAGACCCAATATGGCATAGTTCTGCATCCACTCTTCTGGCAGATTCACTTTTTTCATCCCAACATCAAGACTGGGTCAGGTGTTCCTCTGAAGGGAATTGTATCCAAGGTGCCTGTCCAAGGTATTTCAGATCCCAAGCTTTTCAGTGTTTGTCATTTGCAGCTTGGACATGCTTTGCTTTTGCTTTTTTGTTTAGAGGCCACTAATGAGTGAGTACATCTCTTGCTTTTCTTTATGGATTTGTAATATCTCACTCAGGAGAATATTCTCCAAATCCATCCATTTGCCTGCCAATTTTAGGATATCATGTTTTTCTTACTGCTGATTAGTACTTCATTGTGTAGATGTACCACCGTTTGTTAATCCATTCCTCAGTTGAGAGGCATATAAGTTGTTTCCAAGTTCTTGTTATTATGAATAATGCTGACAGGAACATAGTTGAGATAATGCATTTGGAGTGTGATTGTGCATCTTTAGGGTAAACACCAGGTAGTGGTAATGCTGAATTCTTGGGGAAATTGAAACCCAGTTTTCTGAGAAACTGTCATACTGCATTCCAGAGTGACTGAGTAGTTACATTGCCACCAACAATGGAGGAGTGTTCTCCTTTGACTGAAACCTTTCCAGCATAGGCTGTTATCTGTGTCTTTTATTTTAGCTAATCTGATAAGTGTAAGGTGACATTTCAAAATTGTTTTGATTTGCATTTCTCTGATGGCTAAAGATGTCAAGCACTCTTTCAAGTACCTTTCAGCCATTTGTAATTCTTCTGCTGAGAATTCCCTTTTTAGTTCTGAACCACAGTTTTTTGATTGAGTTATTCTAGGTTTTGGGCTCTAGTTTTTGAGTTCTCTATATATTTTAATGATCAGTCATCTATCACTTTTAGGGCTGGTGAAAATCTGTTCCCGTTTTGTAGGCTGTCATTTTGTCCTATTGACTGTGTCCTTGGCTTTACAGAATCTTCTCAGTTTCAGGAGTTTCCACTTATTAATTGTTGTACTTAGTGTCAGTGCTACTGGTGTTATATTAAAGAAGTGCACACATGTGCCAATTTGTTGGGAATTATTTCCCACTTTATTTTCTATCAAGTTCAGTGTAGCTGGGTTTATTTTGAGATCTTTGATCCACTTGGATTTAAGTTTTTGTAGGCCTGGATCTTTTCATTTTTCTACACACTACCATCCAGCTATGCCAACACCATTTGTTAAAGATACTATCTTTTTTCCATTGAATATTCTGTGCCTCTTTGTCAAAAATTAGGTGTTCATAAGTTTTTGAGTTAATGCCCAGATCCTCAATTCAGTACCATTCATCCACAAGTCTGTTTGTATGCCAGTAACAGTCTTAATTTATTGCTGTAGCTCTATAGTATAACTTGAAGTCAGGAATGGTGACACCTCCTGAGTTTCTTTTGCTGAGCAAAATTGTTTTGGCAATCCTGGCTTTACTGTTATTCCACATGAATTTGAGTATTCTTCTTTTGAATTTCATAAAATATTGTGTTGGTATTTTGATGGGAATTGCACTGAATCTATAGATTTCTTTTGGTAGAATTGCCATTTTTATTATGTTGATCCTATTTATTCAGGAACATGGGAGATCTTTCTATTTTCTGATATACTCTTTAATTTTTTCTTCAGTGATTTAAAGTTTTTGTCAAATAGATCTGCTACTTTTTTGGTTATAGTCACTCCAAGGTATTTAATGCTATTTGCTGCTATTATAAAGGGTGACAGTTCCCTCATTTCTTTTTCAGTCCTTTTATCTTAAGTTTATAAAGGGGCTACTAAATTCTTTTGGTTAATCTTGTATCTTGCTACATTGCTGAAGATATTTATCAGCTATAGAAGTTTTCTGGTAGAATTTTGTGGGTCATTTATGTATACAATCATATCATCTGCAACTAGTGATAGTTTTACTTCTCCCTTTATAAATTGTATCCCCTTAATCTCCTTTCCTTCTCTCATTTCTTTAGCTAAGTCTTTGAGAACTATGTTGAATAACAAGGGGAGAGAGGACATCCTTGTCTAGTTCCTGATTTTAGTGGGATTACTTTGAATTTTTCTCCATTAAGTGTGATGTTGTCTGTCGGCGTTTTGTGAATCACCTTTATCATATTTATATATTTTCCCTGTTTTTCTGATCTCTTCAGGACTTTTATTATAAAGGAGTGTTGAATTTTGTAAAGGATTTTTCAGTGCCTAAGGACATGACCAAGTGGTTTTTTCATTCATTTTGCTTTATGATGTATGACATTTATGGTTTTTCATATGTTGAAACATCCCTGCATTTCTGGAATAAAGCCTACTTGGTGTTGGTCGATGATATTTTTTATATATTGCCATATATTGTTTGCCAAAATTTTGTTGAGAATTTGAGGATTAATATTCATGGGGGAAATTTTTCTGTAATTTTCCTTCTGTGTTGTGTCTTTGAGTCACTTGGGTATTTGTGTAATTATGTCCTCATAAAAAGAATGTGTCAATATTCCTTCAGTTTCTTGGAGGTATTGTTTTAGTCTGACTTTGTCATGAAATACTTTGTTTACTCCATATATGGTGACTGACAATTTTTCTGGGTATAGTAGTCTAGGTTGCAGTCATGCTCTTTTTGTGTCTGTATAACTTCTGATGAAGCCTTTCTTGCCTTCATCATTTCCACTGAATAGTCAGGAGTTATTTTGATGAGTCTGCCTCTATAGGTAATTTGAATCATTTCTTTTGCAGCTCTTAAAATTTTTTCTTTGTTCTGTATGTTGTGTGGCTTGAATATTATGTGGCACCTGGACCATCTGTCTAAAGAGTTCCTCTCTTGGACCAGGGTCAATTCCTAGGGTACAGTCTCTGACTCTCCCTAGCAGACAGGCATAAGGCTTTAGCTGTGATGGGCCTCCTCCAGTGACTCCTCAAAGACAAGACCTCGAACATCCAGACCCTGCCTCCAGGAAACTACATCATCAGAGAATCACTGAGGGCTTTGAAATTCACACCCCTATCCAAAGCAGAGTGAAAGATTCAGAAGATCCCCTGAACAGAGCAGACAGTAGACACAAGCCCTCTTCCCATATCAGATTAGGAACTGAATATTCATCAATCATTGAAGTCTTAGGCAGATTCCAGTGCAAAAATTCATATAACAATATGAAGGACAACAAGGCAACACAAGAAGAAACTCATGGTTCTACAGCTACAAGACTTAAACAGACCCTAAAAGGAAACAGACGGAAACAACAGCAAAAACATCTCTATGAAGATTATTGAAGCCTTCAAAGAGGATATAAAAAATTCCCTTAAGGAAATAGAATAAAATACAAACAAAAAATTGAAAGCGATAAACAAAGAGATGAAAGAAAACCAAGAAAATATAAACCAAAAAATGAAAGACACATTTAAGAACTAAAACTTGAAATAGAAGCAATAAAATGCACAAAATGAGGCAAAGATGGAAATAGAAAATCTGAAGAAAAGAGCTGGACTTACAGATACAAGTATAACTAACAGAATCCAAGAGATGGAAGAGAAAATCTTTCTCTTTGGAGCAGCAGATCAGTAGTGAAAATGGATACTTTAGTCAAAGAAAACACTAAAACCAGAAAAGACATAACACAAAACATTCAGAAAGCTTGTTACAACATGAAAAGCCCTAACCTGTGAATACTGGAAATAGAAATAGGAGAAAAATACCAGCTCAAAGACACAGATAACATATTCAATAAAACATAGAAGAAGCTTTCCCAACTTAAAGAAGGAAATGCCTATAAAGATAGAAGAAGCTTATGGAACACCAAGTAGTTATGACCCCCACCAAACTCCACTCACTACATAATAATCAAGCCACAAAACATACAGAACAAAGAAAAATTTAAGAAGTGTAAAAGAAAAGGGCCAATTTACCTATAAAGGCAGATCCATGAGAATAATGCCTGACTATATAATGGAAACAAGGAAAGCAAGAAGGGCTTGGTAAGAAGTACACAGACAGACACTAAAAGACCATGGCTGCCAACCTAGACTAGTATACCCTGCAAAATTATCAATGACCATAAACGGATTAAACAAGATATTTCATGACAAAGACAGAATGAAGCAATACCTATCTACCAATCCAGCCCTCCAGAAAGCATTAGAGGGAAAACTCCAACCTAAGGATCCCAGACACACCCATGAAACCACAAACAATCAATAATCACACAGAAGAAAAGCCCAGAGAATGGAAAAACATAAAGCTAGCACCAAAAATATCAATCAGTAGTCAGTAATATCCCTTAATATCAATGGACTCAACTCACCTATAAAAAGACACACACTAAGAAGATAGATACAAAAACAGAAGCTACCCTTCTGGTGCATACAAGAAGAACACCTCTACCTTAAAGAGAGAAACAGGCTCAGAGTAAAGAGTTGGAAAAGATTTTCTAGTCAAATGGTTCCAAGAAACATGCTGGGGTTGCCGTCCTTTTTTTTTCATTGAACATTTTTGACCTCTGTGTCAAAAATCAGGTGTTCATAGCTGTGTGGGTTAATGTCGAAGTCTTCAGTTCAATTCCATTGATCCATGTGTCAGTTTTTATGCCAGTGCCAAGCTGTTTTTACTATTGTAGCTCTATCATATACTTTGAAATCAGGGATGGTGATGTCTCCTGATATTCCTTTGTTAAGCAAAATTGTTTTGGCAATCCTAGCTTTCCTGTCATTCCAAAGAAAATTGAGTGTTGTTCTTTCATGGTCTGTAAAGATTTTGCCTGTTGGGATTTTGATGGGCAGTGCATTGAATCTGTAGATTGTCTTTGGAAAGATTGCCATTATCACTATGTTGATCCTACCCATTGGAGATTTTTCCATTTTCTGATTTACATATTAATATGCCTTATCGGAAATTTTTTTAAAAAACCTTGAGGTAAATAAATAAGCAATGACAACTCTATTTTGAAGAAAATATCTGAAACTGCTGACATCACCTTGAACAAAGAGTTGCTGGTGAAGTCATTTTCAATGGGTTTGGTGAGAGAAAAGACAGATGAGATAGAGAAGTAGGTCATATGACATGATTGCAGTTTCAAGCACTGGCTCTGCAGCACACCAAGAGGATGGAAGACTGTATGGAGCTGTGGTGCACCAGGTTCAAGATACCTTCATATAATCCTCTCAGTGTCCTACAACCTCTGACTCATCCAGCAAGCCATTTCTGTGGTCCTTGAAACTTAGAAAAGATCTGTGTAAATCAGGATGGTTTTTGAGATCTTGCTGAAAGTAAGAACAACCCTTGCCATAAAAAGCAAAGGACTGTCATTGATGGGGTATGTTTACTTGGAGAAGACTCCCATATAGCATGTGAAAGGCTGTCTTAGATGATGACGTGGGGGACCATAGGAATGTGTTGTAGAAGGATTTGGCCCGGGGTTCAGACCTGGCCCATGGCGGCTTTTGTCCCCCAAAGAATGAATCAGACACTTATATTAACTTCATACTGTTAAGACCATGTCTCAAGCACATTACTAGCTAGCTCTCTCATCTTAATTCAACCCATTTCTTGTAATCTACTAATCTACCTGCCACATGGCCCAGCCTATGGCTCTCCTGTATTTCTTACATGTCTCTTCTTCTGGGGGTTGGATGGTGACTGGCTAACTACGCCATTCTCCTACCTGCCTGTCCTGATCCTCTACCTACTTCTATTGTGCTGCACATAGACCAAATCAGCTCCTTTATTTACAGCATACAGAGAACATTCCACCACATGTCCTTTTTTCTGTCTAATCAAAAAGGAAAGTTTCAATTTCCATATAGCAAAATTACAACAGAACAGCTCTCAAGCAAGAATTACAGTTACAGTATCTAGTCTATTTGTAATTAACAAACTTAAAGAAAGTATTCTACTATCTACTTTATCCTTGCGAGTCTAAAGTTTCATATCTAATATACCTTTTAAAATAAAAAGTACTATACCTATAATTATTTAACCTTCAACCACATCAAAGACCACAGAAGGATATAATATTACCCAAATAAACAGGAAGTGCAAGTAAATTTGAGAGTCTAGAAAATGACAGAGATGACACCTGTTTTCCTGGACAGTCACCCAAAGTTCCTTTGTAACGTTGGAGCACCATCTTTAGCATATAGGCTAAATCTCTGGCATACCTTTCAGTGATGCAGGAAATCTGGCACAGACCATTAGTTGCTTCTCCTTGTGTCCAGATGGAAGCCTGGCAATTTTTCTGCAAAGCAGGAACCTGAAGGTCCATTTCAGCTTGTTATGCCAACATTCAGGGATCACTTTCCTATGGCACCTGCATGTCCAGTTTATACAGCATGCTATCAAGCAGTCAATACCAGAACAGTTTCTTGTCCAATAGCTAACTGTTGCCACAAAATAAATTCCACGTGAAGTTTCTACAATACCCATCATTTTCCTGAAATACATTGGTACTGCCAGGAGCAGACTTGTCTCACTGTCCAGAAAAGTCTAATTTCTTAACATAATATAAATGCCATATTCTGCATGTCTTTGAAGTGTTTGAAGACTACCTATCTAATTGAAATATATCTTTGTATACCTACAAAAACCTAACTAACATGATAAGTTTGGTTATCATAGATGAATATTAAGCTGCATTTCTCAATTACACATTACAATTGTAAATGAGTTACATCAGCATCATACCTTAATCAACAGTAGAAAAATCCATACATCATAACAAAATTGACCTTAAGTTTATATCAATAAACTAAAGTCCACTTATCTTTTCTAATCATTCCTATATATTCACCCCTCCCTTTTTTTAAATAAAGAGATTGACTATGACCATTAGCCATTTATAAGGAAAACATTCATAAGTAATATTTGGGGAAATTGTGTGTAACTTTCTTTTATTACTTCCTGTTGACAAAGGATGTTGTTGATCTCATGGGGTCTTGAGCCTGGATCATCTCAACTGGCATCTTGGAAGCTGAGAATGTTCAGGTGGCCTTAGCAAATGAAACCACATTTGCCTAAGACAAAAACAGAAACTCTTTTCCCAAGCAACATATTCTTATAAACAGATTTCAAAGTCAAGATATCTTTAAAATACATGTATTTGTTTAGCTTAGCAGCCTTAGCAATCAACCATTTTCTGCAGTTAGCTCATTAAAAATTAAAAAATTAAAAGAAAACACAATAACCATAATCCAGACTCTCTGTTTATCTGCCATCTTTAAGTGGCTTTTAAAAAAAAACTTTATTTCTATTTCTCCTTTTAAAGGACTTTCTTTACCCCCTTTTTCTTATCTCTCTCTCTATCTCTCTCTCTTTCTCTCTCTCTCTCTCTCTCTCTCTGAAACCTATGCGTATTTTACATACATTGTACCCCGTTTAGAGGTTTTGTGAGTCTAAATCTGTCTCATTGAGAATCCTTAATCATTTTCTAACCCAAAGAGCTTTTAAAATGCTAGGGTCACTGTGATTGCTGACTGTGCCCCATTGGCTGCTTTTCAATATGGTAGTGGTGCCTGTTGAATCTCTCTTATTGCCAGCAAACAGAGCAGACTCTGGAAATGCTGCTACCAGAAAAACTGTTTTTAACTCTGTTTCCTTTCTGTTCAATATAAGCAGAAACCTTAAATCAATAACACTTATGCCAAGAATTCTGTGAAACGTATGGGTTTAAGCTGTGTGCCATGGAGGCACCATTTTTAAATTCCAGCCTGAAAACTGTGTTGTTTCTATACCACAAATCAATTCAAATACGCAATTCAGAAAGTCACTTTTGGCCTTGCTTCAGTGATCTAAAATGCTTTTTCAGCTTTTTAAACTTCCTTAGGCTTTGTGTGGGTGTTGGGTCCACGTTGGGACATCTGTTGTGAAAGATTTCCTTGGCGCTTTTGGGCCAGAGGTTCAGACCTGCCTGTGGCAGCTTTTCCCCCAAAGAAATGAATCAGACAGTTACATTTAACTTCATGCTGTTTGGCTTATGTCTCATGCACATTACAGCTAGCTCTTTCAACCCATTTCTTGTACTCTACTAATCTACCTGCCATGTGTCCCAGCCCATGGTGGCTCACCTGTATTTCTTACCTGTCTCTTCTTCTCGGGGGTTGGATGGAGACTGGCTAACTTCACCCTTCTTCTATCTGCCTGTCCTCGGATCCTCCACCTGCTTCTATGGTACTGTGCATAGGCCAAAATAGCTTCCTTATTTTGAGGAATACAAAATATTCTGTGCATACAGAGAACATTCCACCATACATCCACACATATTCAAATAACAGACACTGTAACTCATTTTGATGATGGAAGTTTTCACTCTGTGATTACTAATATTTAATTTTTGTGTTTTGAAAATACACTTGTGTAATTTCTCTAAAATCCATAATTATACAAAAAATGAAATCTTTCTGCAAAAAGATCTATGAATTTCAGTGATGTTTATACCTGTATCCTGTATGTCTGGGAGAGAAGGATTTGCATGTGTGCTGATTATGCTGTCAGATTAAAGATGGAAATGGTCTGGAGTCTATGCCTAGTGGAGCATGCCTTTAACCTCACCACCTGGGAGGCTGAAACTGACCAGTTTGAAGCCAGGCTGATCCACATAGTCTTTACAGCCATGGAACCCTGTCCACAAAAAAAGACTATAAATATTCTCAGCCAGTCCTCCTAAATGCTGTTGCTTTTATGTCAGCTAGTGTGGTTGAATACTACAAGACTTCTTTTTTTTAATTTTTTATGTTTTATTATGAAAAAAGTCACATTTTCTATCCATGTATATGTTTATTCAAGGTTCCTTCCCCTCCCACCTCCTCCAGTTACTATTTCTTCTTCACATCTCTCCATCTTCTCCCCTGCAAGGGCAGGAGATCCCAAGGACCCAATATTTCTCAGTTCTAGATCCACTCCTGGCAGATCCTGTTTCCTCACCTCAGTATCAAAACTGAGTCAGGTGTTCCTCCAGAAGTAATGGGCTCCAAGGTGCCAGTCCAAGGTGTTTCAGATCTCAAGCTGCTCAGTGGTTGTGGTTTGTACCTTGGACATGCTTTCCTTTTTGCTTTTTTGTTTAGAGTCCACTAATGAGTGAATACATCACCTGCTTTTTTTCTGGGTATGAGATACCTTGCTCAGGAGGATATTCTCTAAATACATCCATTTGCCTGCAAATTTTAGGATATCATTTTTTCTTACTGCTGAGCAGTACTCCATTGTGTAGATGTACCAAAATTTGTTAATACATTGACATTAAGGGATATTAGTGACCATAGATTGATATTTCCTGGTTTTTTTTATAGCTTTCATGTATTTCTTTTTTTGGAGCTTTTTCATTGGGATTATCAATTGTGGTTTCCTGGGTGTTTGTGAAATCCATAGGCTCAATTTGCCCTCTTATACTATATGAAGGGCCGGATTTGTGGACAGGTACTGTTTAAGTCTGATTTTGTCATGAAATATCTTGTTTACTCCATTTATGGGGATTCATAGTTTTGCTGGGTATAGTAGTCTAGGTTGGCATCCATGTTCTTTTAGTGTCTGTATAACTTCTAACAATAATCTTTTTGCTTTCATTGTTTCCATTCAACAGTCTGGTGGTAAACTGACAGGTTTGCATTCATAGGTAAGTTGGTCCTTTACTTTTGCAGTTCTTAAATCTTTTCTTTCTTCTGTATGCTTTGAAGCTTAACTAATATGTGGCACACATACTTTCTTAAAGGTCAATTCTATTTGGTCTTCTTTAAGCTTCTTGTGTCTTTCTAGGCATTTCTTTCTTTAGGTTAGGAAAGTTTTATTCTATGATTTCATTGAATACATTATTTATGCCTTCCAGCTGTACTTCTTGTTCTTGTTCTTGCTCTTCTTCTTCTTCTTCTTCTTC
>PVIH01029093.1:0-14212 GCA_004025045.1 Sigmodon hispidus | reverse complement strand
GTTGGGAGGGGGAAGAGACCTTGAATAAGGATATATAGGGAAAGCTGAACACAAAGAAAATATATGTGTAGCAATCTTATTTGTATTTCTACCCTTGATAAGCCATGCTTATGATTCTTATCCTCTGTATAGTTATTGTTAACTCTTCTGCATTTTAAATTCTTTTTACTTTTTTTTTTGATAAATACAAAATAAAGAAGAAAAAAAAAAGAAAAAAAAACCAAAAAAAAAATTAAATACTAGAATTAACTTTATTCTAGAAATATTAAGTAAGTTTTAGAAAAAGGAGTACAATAATAAATGTGATTTACCTTTTAATCATACTAGAAAATAAAAATCAATATGAAAATGAATACGGTGTATAGTGGAGAGAAAATTAAGTGAGGAAAATAAGCTTTGGAGAAAGAGAAGAAACAAAAGAGATGGGATTTGAAACTAACTCAGTGAGTCACATACATGGACATATTTAATGAAGTACTGGAAGTTGTTTGTGGTATTGTAGTTTAATATCCCAACATCATCATTTGTTCAGTACATTTTGGAGTAGTTAAGAGAAAAGCTTCCTAAAAGCATGGATGCTTTCAAGGAGCCTATGGGATCTAAAGACCACATAGACATAGTCATAGAACCTATAGAATCCTAGGTTTAGGGCCTGGAGAGATGCTCAGTGGCTAAGTGCACTTGCTACTCTATTGTGAGTTGAAGAGTTTAATTTCCAGCAACATGTTGGGTGGTTCACAGCTGGGTGTAACCCAGCATAGGGAAGCAACAACAACAAAAACAACAACAACAGCACACACACACACACACACACACACACACACACACACACACACACAAATTGATCAGAAAAACAAAATAGTTTTTAAATGGAATATTGTGAGGGGCTAGGGAGATAGCTCAGCCAGTAAAAAGAATGAAGGCCAGAAGTTAATGTCTCAGTTGTGTGAAGAGAAAGGTGGTGGTCCACACCTGTAATCTCAGTGCTTGGGACATAGAAACCAATAAATTTCTGAGGTTCAGTAACCAGCCAGGCCTACTGAATTGGTGAGCCTTAAGGTTTCATTATGATACCTGTCTCCAAAATCAAGATGGATTTTATCTGAGAAAAAATGATACTTGATGTTGTCCCCTGTGGAGACAGAGAGAGAGAGAGAGAGAGAGAGAGAGAGAGAGAGAGAGAGAGAGAGAGAGAGAGAGAGAGAAGAGAGAGAGAGAGAGGAGAGACAGAAGAGAGAGAGAGAGAGAGAGAGAGAGAGAGAGAGAGAGAGAGAGAGACATACATATAAGAATGCATTTACTTACCTACTTATCTAACCTTTCTCCACACAGAATTGTTTTGATTGAAGAATGACCTTCAGATGTGGTATCAATGGGCAGATATACAATCTGGAACAGGATTTGATAATGGTCTCTTGACTGCCTCATGATGCTCATATCATAGTTATATTACTTCATTACAAGTTAGAAAATATACTGTATAAATTCTATGATGGACTTCAAATGCTTACTAGGAAACCTAAGTCCTCCACTGACTCTCTGCCATGTTAAGTTTTTCTAAGACCTAATGGAAGGAAAAAAATAACACACTTACGTAGTAGATTACAGAATGTCACAGAGTCCTCATAGCCAACCTTACTGGAGAGTATCTAATGGTAATGTTCTGCAAAAAGGGACTTTTTCCCAGACAAATACATGCAAATATTTTTAAACCGTAAGGTTGTAATAAAAAACTAATATTTAAAATTCTGAACAGATCAGCCTATAAAGTGCTTGCTACTTAGGCATGAGGACTTGGGTTTTAGTTTCCAAGACCTATGTAAAAATACTGGCATGGTGGTGCGCATATGTAATCCTATTGTTGGTGTGGTCAAATCTTCCAAGCTCAGTGGACAAATAGCTTAGTAAGATCAGCAAGCTTCAGGCCAATGAAAGACTCCTCCATCTCTTTGCTCCTGAGGAATGGCATCTTATGTTACCTCTGGCCTCTACATTCAAGTGTACCTGCACATACACCAATGTGCACTAACATGTAAATACAGATGTACACACACATGCACCCATGTGCACACATGATAAATTCTCTCTTAATTCTTTTGGCCAAGGTGGTAGGTGGTGAGCTGTTTCTTTTAACTGAAAGGGAGTAGAAGCAAGACTCAAAGCTGTTTCTCACACTTCTTGGCAGCCACTTCACACAACACAGTAGCAGCTTTGACAGATTTGTGAAGCAAACAGGAAACAGGGTTGCAAAAAATCTTTTGACAATGGCCCACTCAGCACATTTTGAGTGGCATTGTAGTTAAGTACCAACTATACATGGTGTTCTGTAATTTTCTTTATTAATAGACAAAGAAGTACTCAGTGTAAAATGAAAATCCCTACTTTGAAGGTGGGAGAACTGAATGAGTAATAGACCATTTATGTTCATGGTTGACTTTTGCCCTTGGGGATTTAATTCAACTATTCTTACACAATGACCCGGTAAAATCATGAACAATGGAAAAAATGTCTCTTTTTGTTACCTGTGATTAACCCCTCAGAGATGCCTGTGTGTGCCTAGAATAGAATAAGACTGAATAGGGTTGAGCCGGGCCTTCCTCATATTAAAGGATTTCAGAACAATTTTGTAAACATCAATTTAGAGCTTAGGCTTTAGCTGCCAAGGCCAGAATAAGTTATTTTAGGTTGGAAGCAGGTGGGGATATCAGGCAGCGATGGTGCAGAGGGAACTGCATGCAATTGTTTTAATGCAGGCTGCTTCAAAATATAGCAAAAGGTAGCTCTGCATTATGACAAGTGCAAGGGACAGGAAATGGCCCAATCCTCTTATGGTAGCAGAACCTATATGGAAACCTGGAAGCATACCCACAATCTCACATAGAATAGTCATATTTTTTCCCATCACTATCACTAGCTCTTCTTTCTTCTGTAAACAATGCATACTCTCTCTGTCTCTGTGTCTGTCTCTCCCTATCCCTCTTTGTCTATTTAGGAGTCTACATCAAAAACTTTACAATTCAATCTATATTATGTACCACAGATTTAATGGGCATATCCAAAATACATAATTAATTTACAAATACAGCATTTCATTTACTTCCTCTATTTTAAAAACTACTGGGTGATATATATATATATATATATATATATATATATACACACACACACACACACATATGTGTGTGTGTTTATACCTTCCTTTACTAATATCTTTGCTGTCTACCATCTTAGATGACCAGTTGCTTGATGGTAGTATTTTATGGTAGAATGTACTGTAGATCTCCTGATAGCACTGGAGGTAAGGACCCATATCTCTGTTCAGTCTTCACTACCAGTCCTCTCTAAGCATTCTTAAATCCTTACAAGCTAAAACACATCACACACCAAGGCCTCATTTTACTTTTTTAATAGACTTCAGCAACTAGGGCCCCCCCCCCGTAATCATCGATACTTTATTCTCTCCTGTCATGTGGGCTTCAGGATCACACTCAATTATTTAAGCTTCTCAGTGAAAGCCATCATCAGCTGAATGATGTTACTGCTTCCATTGCTTCTATAAAAACTGTCTCACATAAGTGAAATTCTTCTTTATTGGTACCTGTTCTTAACAAGATTCCTTGACATTCTTCCTGTTGAATCATACAGTAGAATTGCAGAACCTTCACATAATCCCTATGGTCCAGATGGAAGAGAAGCAATGAGCAAATCTAGGGATAAGCTCAGTGTGGGGAGTTCAGGCAAACCTGCTGTCTGCCTGTGTTTGTCATTCATTTGTAGATGGACAATGGTCTTGATTTTATCATTTCACTTTTGAAAATAATACAGTGGTGGTTCTGTTAAGATGGGAACTAGCCACCTGTGGCCCTCAAGGCCTTGACTGGTAGGAAGACATCATTGTGCCCACTAGATGCCTTGTGGTGCTGGGTAGGTGAGCCTCATTATAATAAGGAATATGTGATGGAGAAATGGGATAGAGAAGTGAAATGATTTGTGCACTGTGGAAAGATGCAGAAAGAAAGAAATGAAGATAGTGAGGAATGGGCAGATGTTGGAGGGCTGCTTGATACCTGGGGATATGATGAAGGTGGTGAGGATTAGACTGAGGGGGGAGGTTTACTTGTCACCCTGGACATTGGTGATATCTAGGCCACACTGCTGCCAAGGGCCATGTATATGTCCTTGGTCCTGCAGTAGCCAGGGTATGTGTTGATGTCTGTGGCTCCTGTTGCTATCTTGTGCCATGCTGATTCAATTGGGCGGGGCAGCCTCTTGGGATCACTTTTGGTCCACAGGCCATGCTATTGCTGGGGCCATGCTGATCTGGTGGTCTTGGCTGTTACCTGAGACTATGATGACAATCAAACCTTGATGCTGCTTAGGACCACGTCTGGGTCGATAGTTCTATAGCAACTTAAGTTTAAGGGAATGTCCATGGCTCATGTTACCACCAAAGGCCTCATAGTTTCTAGATCTGGGTCATAGCATGTGGTCTTGTTGATGTCTAGGAGCCACAGTGCTGTCAGAGCTGCCCTGATCTGTTTGAGCGGGGATACCTCTTGGAGCTAGGATATCAACAAGGCTGAGCTGCAGACTGGATCCATGTCTGGGTCCCTAGGCCAGTAGCAGCTGGGATCTGTGTTGAAATCTGTGGCCCAGATATGAAGTCCAACACAGAGGCCCTGGGATCTGGCCCCAAGACTACATACAGTTGGTCTGGAGCTGGGAGCCACACCACAGCAGCAGCCATATAAATATGGGTGATCTATGCTGCCTATTAGCACTATGGTGTTATTCAAGGCCAGGCTGCTGCCAAAGGTCATATCTGGGTCCTGGCCCTGTAGCATCCAAGGTCTGGATAGAAATATGTGGCTCCTATTGCCATGGAGCACCATTGTAATGTTCAGGTCAGACCAGCTACCTGAGTTCAGGTTGATGTCCAAGGACCAGGATGAATAGAGAACTGAGTGGCTTATGCTGCTACTTAATGTTATGGTGACATATTGGCCAGAGCTGTAGCTGAGGGCCATGTCAAGGTCTATGGTTGTACTGTAGCTAGTGTATGTGCTGATGTCTGATGCTCCTGTTATTCTCCGAGGCAATGTAGATACTTAAGATTGATGTCCATGTTTGTGTTGACATACTGTCATTGAGGCAGTGATAACATCTAGACCCAACTACTACATGTAGGGGGTCTGTGCTGAAGTTGAGGTGATATATTGCCTCCCAAGGTCACATAGAGGCCCAGGGTTGAGGCCAGAGACCTTTGTAGTATCCACCGGCCATGTTTCCACCAGAACCATTCCTACCTGGGTAACCATTCCTTCCACCCAGAGCAAGGATGTTGTCTGGTACCACCTGGCTGCTGAAGTCTAGCTGCATCTGGGGTCTGTTTTGACCTCAGAAGGCCTTAGGAACCATGTAAGATGAAATTGGGGAGCCATGCTAAGCTGGCCCCACCCTTCGCTGGCCCTGGGAAAGCTGCCTTGCCTCTTCCTAGACACTATAGCAATAGAACTGGCTGTTGTACTCTCAGGAAAGATGATCCCACACCTCACTAGAGGCAAAACTGAACAGACCCTGAAGATATGTAAGTAGGGGAGCTAACTCTACCTCTTTGGTCTTAGGTGGATGCCCCAGTAGCCAGGACTGAGCACCTCCACTACCCCATGGGCCTTACATTGGCTCACCCTAGCACCTATCTCATCTAGGACCTGCTGGAGCTCAGGAAAGGACTAGTACTATGAAACAATAAAAGCAGGAAATTCAAAATTGGGAAGATGACAGGAGATATATATATATATATATATATATATATATATATATATATATATATCAGGAGTTCTGGTGAGGATCCAGTGATGATGGTGTTTCAAAAACCAGAAGCTTGAGCCAGACTCAGTGCAATGAACATGTACGTATAAAGCTGATGGAACCAAAGAGTGTACTATATGACACTCTGAAGCTACTAGTGCCACCAGGATGGATGTAGAGGTGTTGGAGAGGTAGGAAATAAATAGAAGCAAAGAGAGTTTTATTGTCCTTTTTGATTTTGATTAAGTTTTTTTGGGGGGTGTTGGTTTTGTTTTTGTTTACTTGCTTATTTTTCTTTGTTTTGGAGGTGGGACAGGGATGAGAGGAGGATATGGAGGGTCTGGAAGGTGAACATAATTGGGGTAAATGACATGAAGCTCCCAAAGAGTCAATAAAGAAGTTAAATTTGATAAAGGAAATAATATAACAATAAATACAATGTAATAAATAATTAGGATAATGTATACAACAAAAATTTATTAGATTCTTCTAGTTCTATGATCTATTTCATAACAAACAATTTACTCAACTCACCATTGCAAGTTAGCTGCTTTTATGTTACTACTGTGGTTCAATGACTTCCTGTCTATTCACATAAAATTTGCTAATTTTCTGCTTATGGAAATTTTATTTTGTTTGAAAGATTTTGGTCAAGAGATAGTCTTGAATTTTGTTCATTGCTATCAAATACATTTTTTCCCAGTACTATTAAAGTCTGATGTTTCTTTATTGATGGTCTGTCTGGTTTTCCTTAACATTATTGGAAGCAGTGTATCAATGCTCCATTCTCTTATTTTTGTACTATTTATCCTTTCAAGGCTGTCAATATTTCCATCTATGTTTTGTAACTGATGTTTGTTCCAAGACTGCTTTTAATTGTTATAGATTGTTTGTAAATTTACAGCGTTATTTTCAGTGTAAGATCTTCTTTTATCTCCTTGTAGGGTTTCTTGACGTGAAAACTGTCCAAGTTTAGACAGTACTCTTCATGCTTCTACTCAGTCAACACTTAATTGGAACATATCTTTCCAGTTTTTGAGTCTTTAAGATACTTGTATCCCTGGATATTAGATGAATATCATACAGAAAGCATGTATTTTAATTATCTCTTTTCTTAATGTTATTTTTTAATTGAATATTTTGAGTCATTTACATGTAAAGTACTGATGGAGATATATGCTTTTGTTTTATTACATTTTTTCATGTTATACATTTTCCTTTGTTGTTTATTTTTTAATTTTATTGAAAACATTTTATTCCTTTTTTCTTTTTAAAAGATTTAAAAAATTCTTTTTACACATGAACCACACTTCCCCTTTCATCTCTCCTCCCAGTCTCCCACAGCCTTCCCACAACCAACCACCCCCCTCCTCCATATAAAGGCCTCACACAGGATGTCAGCAAAGCCTGGTACTTTCAGTTGAGGCAGGTCCAAGTCCCTCTCCCCTGTATCAAGTCTGATCAAGGTATCCTACTTTGTTCCAATATGAGCTTCAAAGAGCCAGCTTTTGCACCAGGGATAGAGCCTGATTCCACTGCTAGGGGCCCCTCAAACACAACAAGCTAAACAACTGTCTCCTTTATGCAAATGGCCTAGTTCAGTCCCATGTGATTCCACAGCAATCAATCTAAAGTTTGTGAATCTCCATAAGCTCGGTCCAGTTGTCTCTGTAGATTTTCTCTTTATCATTGTGACAATTCTTAGTTATATAATCCCTTCCTCTCTTTGATTCCCAGAGCTCAGCCTGGTTCTTAGATGTGAATCTCTGCCTCTGCTTCCATCAGTTACTGAATGAAGACTCTATGATGACAGTTAGGATATTTATCAATTTAATTATAGGAGAAAACTAGTTAACCAACCCTTGCCATTATTGCTAGTAGTCTAAGCTAGGGCCATCTTTGCATATTCCTGATGATTTCCCTAGCACTAAGTTTCTACCTAGCCCCATAATGACTCCCTCTATCAAAATATGTCTTTCCTTGCTGTCCCACTATATCCGTTCCCCAGCTAATCCAATCTGTTCCCTCTTGCTCTCATCCTTTATCTCCCAAAGTTTACTCAGAATATTTTATTTATTTTCCTTTCCAGGGAAATTCATGCATCCTTCTTAGGATCTCCTTTGTTACCTTGCTTCTCTGGAATTGTGAGTTGTATCTTGGTTATCCTTTGTTTTATATCTAGTATTCACTTATGAGTGAGTGCATACTATGTTTTTCTTTCTGAGTCTGGGGTTACCTCACTCAGAACGATATGTTCTAGTTCCATTCACTTGTCTGAAAATTTCATGATGTCATTGATTTTCATAGCTGAGCAATACTTCATTGTATATATGTACATTTTCTTTATCCATTCTATGGTTGAGGGTCATCTAGGTTGTTTCCAGGTTCTGGCTATTATAAATAATGCTGCTATAAACATAGTTAATCAAGTGTTCTTGTGGTATGATCGAGCATTCCTTGGGTATGCTCAAGCGTGGTATTTTTGGGTCTTGTATATTTATTCCTAGTTTTCTGAGAAATCACCATACTGATTGCCAAAATAGCTATGAGTTTTCACTCTCACCAACAGTGGAGGAGTGCTTTTACTTTGCATCCTCTCCAGTATGACCTGTCATCAATTTTAGCCATTCTGACAAATGTAATATGGTATCTCAGAGTCATTGCAATTTTTATTTTCCTAATGCCTAAGGAAGTTGAGCAATTTCTTAAATGTCTTTCAGACATTTGTGCTTTTTCTGTTGAGAAGTCTCTGTTTAGATATGTAGACCATATTTAACTGGGTTGTTTGGTAATTTGATGTCTAATTTATTTTCTTTATATATCTTGGAAATCAGCTCTCTGTGGACTGCCATTTTTATTTTTACTGAAAACATTTTATTCTTAATTACTATCATTTATTTTCAATTTTATGTGTGTATGTGTGTTTCTATATGTTTGTGTCTGTAAGATGTATATGAGATTCTGTGAGAGCCATTGCACCTGTGTGGAAGTGAGATGGCAAACTTTCTGAAGTTAGTTCTCTTCTTCTATTTCTATGTAGGTGCTTAGAAATTAAACTCAGGTCTTTAGCGAGTATAAAGATCTTTCCCCCTGAAACATTCCTTGAGCCCTGGAGTTCTTTTTCTATCTTGTTAATAATTAATAAATATATTATTTGTGTTTATTATGTGGGTACAAGTAACTTTATAATGTTTTCCTGGCTCATTTTAAATTAATATCAACAGTCCTAAATACTTTTATGTCTGCTTGATGCAAGGTAGAGTCATGGGAGCAGATACATGCAATTGAAACTATTTCTATATAACATTTTCCTACAGGCAAATTTGTCAATAATTTTATAATTAATGATTGATAGGGGAGGGCCAAGTTTACTGTAGGTGGTTGTATAGTAAGCAGGATGAGCAAGCCATGAGGAACAAGCCAGTAAGCATTATTCTCCCACATCTCTACATTCTTTTGCCTCCAAATTTCTGCACTGCTTCAGTTACCCCAAATTTCCTTATGGATAGGGTGTAACATGAAAATTGTGAGGTAAAATAAGCCCTGATTCCCTCAAGTTGCTGTTGATCATGGTATTTTATTATAGCTATAGAAACTCTAACTAGGATGACAAATAAACTTCAACTTCCAGACAAACTTCCCCACAAGTTGACTTAATGTACATCATACCTTACACTTTTATATATCTAGAAATCGTTCACATAAATTTCAACTATTTTTATTCCTTTATTTTCAGACAACTATAGAAAATAAAATGTAGTGTTATAAGTCATAATTATGCAGTATTTCTTAAGGTAATTGTTTACAAATATAATTTTTAAAGAGAATTTTTATATGACTTTAAGTAACTATTATAATTTCATGTTTACATGCAGAGACTATATTTTATCTGTATGAACAGTGAGGAACAAAGGAAATAGTTAATTTCAAAAGACTATATAGTCTTAAACTATGATTAATTGATTGATTTCTTTTTTTCTTTATTTGTTGGCAATTTTTTTGTTGACCTCACATAACTTAAAGCCACCTGAGAAGAGAGAACCTCAATTGAGAAAAAGACCTGTAGTCAAGGCATTTTCTTTTTTTAATACTTTTTTTTATTTTATGTGAATTGATGTTTTACCTGCATGTATAACTGTGTAAGAGTGTCAGATCTTGGAATTACAGACAGTTGTTAGCTGTCATGTGGATACTGGGAATCAAACTCAGGTCCTCTGGAAGAACAATTAGTGCTCTTAATCTCTGAGCCATCTCTCCAGCCCTTATTGTGCATTTTCTAAGTTGATGACTGATTTGGAAGTGCCAACCCTAGGTAAGTGGTTCTAAGGTGTATCAGAAAGCACACTGAAAAAGCCAGGAAGAACAAACCAGTGAGAAGAACTCCTTCATGGTCTTTGATTCAGTTGTCACTTCCAAGTTTCTTGTCATAGTTTCCATGATGATGGTCTGTGACCCATAAGACAAATAAATTATCTCCTTCAAAAGTTGCTTTGAATGATGGTATTTTATCAAAGAAATAAAAAGCAAAATAGGAGAGAAATAAATTCTAGGCTTATGGGGTATTGCTGTGACAGACCTTACCATGTATTTTGGGATAATTGTGGAAAAAGTTTGGAACTTTGTGCTGAACAAAACCATTGAGTACTCAGAGATAATGTATTAGGTGCTTGGAAAATAATGTTGAGAACAGTGAAGATGATGGAGGCTTGGCTTGTGACATTTCAACAGAAAATGAAGACTGTACCAGGGTTGTTTGTATGCTATTTTCTTTCTTTTTTTAAATCATTTTTATGGTTTTCTATTATTATGAATAAAGTCATATTTTCTATCCATGTATATCCTTGTTCAAGTTCTCTTCCCCCTCTCACCCCTTCCAGTCACTCAAGAAACTGTGGTTATGGTCAGTTGGGTTGAAAAATCAGCAATTACTAAGAAGAATGGAGAATTACTGAGGTATAAACTTTACTAGAGAAGTTGATGCTGGTTAGCTGAGTTTGAAAAATCAGCTATAATTAAGAAGAGACCAACATCAATGAAGTGACGCATTTGGGAGTATTTCTTCAGTGTCAGAATGAAGAAGCTGTGGTCTACAGGGGCCCAAGACCTCTGATACCCAAACTTAAAAATAAGTAAAGGTTATGCAGACGGTTCTGTTATAAAGGCATGACAGAGTCAGGTAAAACAGCTGAGATTTAGCACTGTGTGACTGGACTAGATTCCCTAAAGAGAGTCCAGAATTGGCCACTGTTGAAGGTGCAGCCTCAGTTGCAGTGGAGACTCTAGCTTTTGTGACAATAGTGCCATGAGATGACCACCAATGACAAAACCAGCTGTAAAGTGAGCTGGCCTGAGCCTATGATATGAGCTATGTTTGCTGGAAATAATAGAGCCATGGAGGTGGAGTTCATCCTGTCCTTTGAGTCTCACAACTTGGCAAGTAGATCCCACATGTCAAACAGTAACTTTTTGAGTTGTTGAACTCCAGTTTTGCTTTGATCTGTCTATGACTGTGCCCCAGTTATTCCCTCTTGAAGTAAGAAAGGAATCCACATTTTTTTTTTCTGGGAGCCCAGAGTTGAGAAATATTAGACTTTTAAAGGGGTTGAATATTTTAAAGAGACAATATTTTAAAGTTTTTATTTATTTAAAGACTAGAAATTTTACATTAATGATGTTTTGTATTGATATTAACATTAGTATGACATCTTGGTGGCAAACAAGAAAGAAAAGTTTATGATTTAATGATGATATGTTTATGTCAAATTGACAAGAGGTCAATAGTGCTGGTTACTTTTGTTAACTTGACACAATATAGAGTCATCTTCATAAAGGGAATTGTCATTGAGAAAATGCTCCATCAAATGAGCCTCTAGGCAAGCATGAGCAGGAAAATTTTCTTAACTGATGATTAGTGTGGCAGTAAACCATACATGGTGCACAGTGCCATTCCCTTGTGAGTGGTCCTAAAGTGTATAATAAAGCAAACTGAGCAAGCCATGAGAAAGAAGTCAGTAAACAGAATTCCTCAATGGTGTCTGCTTCAGTTACTGCCTCCAAATTTTTACCCTAACATCCTGCCTTGGCTTCCACTGATGATGCATTATAAACCAAATAAACCCTTTCCTCTCAAAGTTTCTATTGGTCATGGTGCTTCATGACAGTCAGCCATAGGAAGGAAATAAAGATGTCTTTTCTTTTTCTTTTCTCCTTCTTATCTTTCACTCTCTTTCCCTCTCTTTTTCCTTCTTATTTCCTTTCTTCTATCCTTCCTTCATTTTTTCTTCTTTCCTTTCTGTATTTCTATCTTTTTTCTGTCTTTTTCTTTTTTCTTCTATGTATGCCTGTCTATATCCACAGCCTATATACTTCATCAACACAACTGAGACCAACTATAAATCTGCTTAAGGAAATTTTGGTAGTCAGTTTGAATGCAGGGACAAGAAAATTCAACTTTATTCTTAACAGATAGAGAACCTTTAATTTATTTCTTACTGTTTAGGCTCAAACTCTTTTTGTCTTTTGCAGATTGTTATTAGAGCATTTTGGGAAAGAAACAATACTTTTTGAGAGGTTATTTCTTTTGAGCTAGCCCTGTGGAAAAGCGAACAGAGTACACTATACAAAAAATGAATGTGATGGGTAAGATACTGTTTTTTTGTTTGTTTTCACAGTTTTGGTTATAAGCTTTGACATTATATATAACTGGGAATGTTCTGTTTCTGTTAAATTAGTGGCTGATATTTGAAAGACACCCTGCTAAATACCATGTGGGGAAGGCTAGATGCACAGAAAACAAGGAAATCAAGATGTTTGCCTTCATTTTCTCTCATTTTGAATCTCCTCCTTGTTCTTTTGATCTTCCTTTGCCTCATAAATTATCCCAGAAGACATCTTAAATAACAAAAGGATTTATTTGGATAAATAATTTTAGATGTTGCAGGATATCATTAGGTGGCTTCATTGCTTTGACCTGAGACAACAGAGAATGCCATGCTGAGGAGGATGAGAAGGAAAAGTTGCTCACAACATGAGGGCTTGGAAGCAGAAAAAGTCAGGGAAATCAAAAAAACTCCCAGGGCAAGATACACTGCTTGAATGCTTGAACAATGACCTCCTCCCTTTAACAAAAGTGGCCTACACATCTTAAGGTATGAACGATATCTCTGTCTTCATGATCCAATGATCTATGACTTAATAACCATTGGTTAGAAATAAACCATCAACACATTCTTTTCCTTTTCTCTCCTTGTGTCGTCTCTCATCCACTCTACCTTTTTTCCTTTCTCCTTTCTCTTCTTCTTTTTATTCTTTTCTTGTTCTCTAATTCACTTATTTATGTTGCTCTTTGAACATTTTTAAAAACTGTACATAAGAACTCACTAATGCAAAAACATTTCAAAAAATCTTGAAATATTTACAGTGTACTATAGAAGATAGAACAAATATGCATATGTAATCTATAAACATATTTACATTTTTTCTATCAATTGATAACTGTAAACCAATTAGCAATGAATCTGAATATTATTATAATCTCACCTTTATACATTATAGACAAATAACACAGCATTTTTAATAAATTTTACAATTTCAGCTGTATTAAGTACTGGAAATAATCAAATTTTATAGTTAATAAATGCTATTTTCTTTAGAAAGACTAAATTTAGAAGGTTTGGTAAATATTCCTGAGGCAGGCAAGAATTGATGCTGAAAAAATTCTTAAGCTTGTAGGCAATGTTTCTCAATCTTCCTGATGCTGCAGCCATTCAATAAAGTTCATCATGTGTGGTGCCTCAACCCATACAATTATTTTCATTTCTACTTCATAACTATAATTTTGTTACTGTCATTAACTTTAATGTAAATATCTGTGTTTTCTGTCTTAGGTGATTATCAGGGTAAAAACCTGCCCTGAGATTTGTTTTAAATGGGGTTTATTTTGTGAAAATCACTTACAAAACAGAGCTGGTTTTAAAAGAAGATGACAGGATAAGGTTACAGCGCGCTAGAGCCTTTCTAAGGAAGATTCCTCATCCCCACACCATACCTCCGAACTCCCCCGCAGCTGGGCCGAACTGCTCACCCGATCGCGAACTCTCGCAAGAGAGTGACGGCTTCCTGTCCTGGTCCTCTCCTTCGAAGGTCTACTTCTGAAATCCTTTCCAGTTAACCACGCCCCGCTCGTCTCCAGTCCTATGACGTGATCATTCACATATATAGTTCCTGATTTCCTGCTACATCTCCCCGTTTTGTCTAAATAGGAAGGTTCTAAACTAGGTATAAAACTACATACTATAGGGATCATCATAAGACAGTGTCTGGGAAAGAGAAAGGTACTAACATAAGTGAGGTCAAACTACTGCTAACAAACAACAACTACAAAGTACAATTTAATATCTAA